>JAKUDI010000024.1:0-16922 GCA_022702515.1 Ilyophis sp. 1 JC-2022 | reverse complement strand
GCACAGGGTGTAGTGCAGACACGCACAGGGTGTAGAGCAGACACGCACAGGGTGTAGAGCAGACACGCACAGGGTGTAGAGCAGACACGCACAGGGTGTAGTGCAGACAGCAGACACACACAGGGTGTAGTGCAGACACGCACAGGGTGTAGAACAGACAGCAGACACGCGCAGGGTGTAGAGCAGACACGCACAGGGTGTAGTGCAGACAGCAGACACGCACAGGGTGTAGTGCAGACACGCACAGGGTGTAGAGCAGACACGCACAGGGTGTAGTGCAGACAGCAGACACGCACAGAGTGTAGTGCAGACAGCAGACACGCACAGGGTGTAGTGCAGACACGCACAGGGTGTAGAGCAGACACGCACAGGGTGTAGTGCAGACAGCAGACACGCACAGGGTGTAGAGCAGACACGCACAGGGTGTAGTGCAGACAGCAGACACGCACAGGGTGTAGAGCAGACACGCACAGGGTGTAGAGCAGACAGCAGACACGCACAGGGTGTAGAGCAGACACGCACAGGGTGTAGAGCAGACAGCAGACACGCACAGGGTGTAGAGCAGACAGCAGACACGCACAGGGTGTAGAGCAGACACGCACAGGGTGTAGTGCAGCAGACACGCACAGGGTGTAGAGCAGACACGCACAGGGTGTAGAGCAGACAGCAGACACGCACAGGGTGTAGTGCAGACAGCAGACACGCACAGGGTGTAGAGCAGACACGCACAGGGTGTAGTGCAGACAGCAGACACGCACAGGGTGTAGAGCAGACACGCACAGGGTGTAGTGCAGACAGCAGACACGCACAGGGTGTAGAGCAGACACGCACAGGGTGTAGAGCAGACAGCAGACACGCACAGGGTGTAGTGCAGACAGCAGACACGCACAGGGTGTAGAGCAGACACGCACAGGGTGTAGAGCAGACAGCAGACACGCACAGGGTGTAGAGCAGACACGCACAGGGTGTAGTGCAGCAGACACGCACAGGGTGTAGAGCAGACACACACAGGGTGTAGAGCAGACAGCAGACACGCACAGGGTGTAGAGCAGACACGCACAGGGTGTAGAGCAGACAGCAGACACGCACAGGGTGTAGAGCAGACACGCACAGGGTGTAGTGCAGCAGACACGCACAGGGTGTAGAGCAGACACACACAGGGTGTAGAGCAGACAGCAGACACGCACAGGGTGTAGAGCAGACACACACAGGGTGTAGTGCAGACAGCAGACACGCACAGGGTGTAGTGCAGACACGCACAGGGTGTAGAGCAGACAGCAGACACGCACAGGGTGTAGTGCAGACAGCAGACACGCACAGGGTGTAGTGCAGACAGCAGACACGCACAGGGTGTAGAGCAGACACGCACAGGGTGTAGTGCAGACAGCAGACACGCACAGGGTGTAGAGCAGACACGCACAGGGTGTAGTGCAGACAGCAGACACGCACAGGGTGTAGAGCAGACACGCACAGGGTGTAGTGCAGACAGCAGACACGCACAGGGTGTAGAGCAGACACGCACAGGGTGTAGTGCAGACAGCAGACACGCACAGGGTGTAGAGCAGACACGCACAGGGTGTAGTGCAGACAGCAGACACGCACAGGGTGTAGAGCAGACACGCACAGGGTGTAGTGCAGACACGCACAGGGTGTAGAGCAGACACGCACAGGGTGTAGTGCAGACACGCACAGGGTGTAGTGCAGACACGCACAGGGTGTAGAGCAGACACGCACAGGGTGTAGTGCAGACACGCACAGGGTGTAGTGCAGACACGCACAGGGTGTAGAGCAGACACGCACAGGGTGTAGTGCAGACACGCACAGGGTGTAGTGCAGACAATGCTTAGGTCATAAACTGCAAAATTTTGCGAATCCAATTTTATGGTCTGGTTGTTTTGTTTTTGAAGCTGTATATAATTTCTTTAGGTTACACAAAATTAGCCTTTTCTGTTTGTGAACTTTCTTACTTGAGTTTAGTAAATTCATCGTCATTATAAGACTGAATAACCTGTTCTTTAACAGTTTTGTTTTTTAACAGTTCTTCTCCCCCCAGGTCAAACCAGTCCCAGCCCTCCCAGGTCAAACCAGTCCCCCCTCCCAGGTCAAACCAGTCCCCCCCCCCAGGTCAAACCAGTCCCTCGCCCAGGTCAAACCTGTCCCCCCCCCCCAGGTCAAACCAGTCCCCCCTCCCAGGTCAAACCAGTCCCCCCCCCCCCCCCAGGTCAAACCAGTCCTCCATGAAAGTAATTTGATTTCTTTCTCTTCTTGTGATTTTACATGCTTTAAATTACAAGTGTCTGATAGGGCAATGCCTATGGTACATTTATCCACATACATGTGTGCACAACTCTTATTATAGGGCAATGCCTATGGTACATTTATCCACATACATGTGTACACAGCTCTTATTATAGGGCTATGCCTATGGTACATTTATACACAGACATGTGTGTACAGCTCTTATTATAGGGCGATGCCTATGGTACATTTATACACAGACATGTGTGTACAACTCTTATTATAGGGCGATGCCTATGGTACATTTATACACAGACATGTGTGTACAGCTCTTATTATAGGGCGATGCCTATGGTACATTTATACACAGACATGTGTGCACAGCTCTTATTATAGGGCTATGCCTATGGTACATTTATACACAGACATGTGTGTACAGCTCTTATTATAGGGCTATGCCTATGGTACATTTATACACAGACATGTGTACAGCTCTTATTATAGGGCTATGCCTATGGTACATTTATACACAGACATGTGTGTACAGCTCTTATTATAGGGCGATGCCTATGGTACATTTATACACAGACATGTGTGTACAGCTCTTATTATAGGGCTATGCCTATGGTACATTTATACACAGACATGTGTGTACAACTCTTATTATAGGGCTATGCCTATGGTACATTTATACACATACATGTGTGTACAACTCTTATTATAGGGCTATGCCTATGGTACATTTATACACAGACATGTGTGTACAACTCTTATTATAGGGCGATGCCTATGGTACATTTATACACAGACATGTGTGTACAGCTCTTATTATAGGGCGATGCCTATGGTACATTTATACACAGACATGTGTGTACAGCTCTTATTATAGGGCTATGCCTATGGTACATTTATACACAGACATGTGTGTACAACTCTTATTATAGGGCTATGCCTATGGTACATTTATACACAGACATGTGTGTACAACTCTTATTATAGGGCGATGCCTATGGTACATTTATACACAGACATGTGTGTACAACTCTTATTATAGGGTGATGCCTATGGTACATTTATACACAGACATGTGTGTACAGCTCTTATTATAGGGCGTTGCCTATGGTACATTTATACACATACATGTGTGCACAGCTCTTATTATAGGGCTATGCCTATGGTACATTTATACACAGACATGTGTGCACAGCTCTTATTATAGGGCTGTGCCTATGGTACATTTATACACAGACATGTGTGCACAGCTCTTATTATAGGGCTGTGCCTATGGTACATTTATACACAGACATGTGTGCACAGCTCTTATTATAGGGCTATGCCTATGGTACATTTATACACAGACATGTGTGCACAGCTCTTATTATAGGGCTATGCCTATGGTACATTTATACACAGACATGTGTGTACAGCTCTTATTATAGGGCTATGCCTATGGTACATTTATACACAGACATGTGTGCACAGCTCTTATTATAGGGCTGTGCCTATGGTACATTTATACACAGACATGTGTGCACAGCTCTTATTATAGGGCTGTGCCTATGGTACATTTATACACAGACATGTGTGCACAGCTCTTATTATAGGGCTATGCCTATGGTACATTTATACACAGACATGTGTGTACAACTCTTATTATAGGGCTATGCCTATGGTACATTTATACACAGACATGTGTGTACAGCTCTTATTATAGGGCTATGCCTATGGTACATTTATACACAGACATGTGTGCACAGCTCTTATTATAGGGCTATGCCTATGGTACATTTATACACAGACATGTGTGCACAGCTCTTATTATAGGGCTATGCCTATGGTACATTTATACACAGACATGTGTGCACAGCTCTTATTATAGGGCTATGCCTATGGTACATTTATACACAGACATGTGTGCACAGCTCTTATTATAGGGCTATGCCTATGGTACATTTATACACAGACATGTGTGCACAGCTCTTATTATAGGGCTATGCCTATGGTACATTTATACACAGACATGTGTGCACAGCTCTTATTATAGGGCTATGCCTATGGTACATTTATACACAGACATGTGTGCACAGCTCTTATTATAGGGCTATGCCTATGGTACATTTATACACAGACATGTGTGCACAGCTCTTATTATAGGGCTATGCCTATGGTACATTTATACACAGACATGTGTGCACAGCTCTTATTATAGGGCTATGCCTATGGTACATTTATACACAGACATGTGTGCACAGCTCTTATTATAGGGCTATGCCTATGGTACATTTATACACAGACATGTGTGTACAGCTCTTATTATAGGGCTATGCCTATGGTACATTTATACACAGACATGTGTGCACAGCTCTTATTATAGGGCTATGCCTATGGTACATTTATACACAGACATGTGTGTACAGCTCTTATTATAGGGCTATGCCTATGGTACATTTATACACAGACATGTGTGCACAGCTCTTATTATAGGGCTATGCCTATGGTACATTTAGACACAGACATGTGTGTACAACTCTTATTATAGGGCTATGCCTATGGTACATTTATACACAGACATGTGTGTACAGCTCTTATTATAGGGCTATGCCTATGGTACATTTATCCACAGACATGTGTGTACAACTCTTATTATAGGGTGATGCCTATGGTACATTTATACACAGACATGTGTGAACAGCTCTTATTATAGGGCTATGCCTATGGTACATTTATACACAGACATGTGTGTACAGCTCTTATTATAGGGCTATGCCTATGGTACATTTATACACAGACATGTGTGTACAGCTCTTATTATAGGGCTATGCCTATGGTACATTTATACACAGACATGTGTGCACAGCTCTTATTATAGGGCTATGCCTATGGTACATTTATACACAGACATGTGTGCACAGCTCTTATTATAGGGCTATGCCTATGGTACATTTATACACAGACATGTGTGCACAGCTCTTATTATAGGGCTATGCCTATGGTACATTTATACACAGACATGTGTGTACAGCTCTTATTATAGGGCTATGCCTATGGTACATTTATACACAGACATGTGTGCACAGCTCTTATTATAGGGCTATGCCTATGGTACATTTATACACAGACATGTGTGTACAGCTCTTATTATAGGGCTATGCCTATGGTACATTTATACACAGACATGTGTGTACAGCTCTTATTATAGGGCTATGCCTATGGTACATTTATACACAGACATGTGTGTACAGCTCTTATTATAGGGCTATGCCTATGGTACATTTATACACAGACATGTGTGTACAGCTCTTATTATAGGGCTATGCCTATGGTACATTTATACACAGACATGTGTGTACAGCTCTTATTATAGGGCTATGCCTATGGTACATTTATACACAGACATGTGTGTACACAGCTCTTATTATAGGGCTATGCCTATGGTACATTTATACACAGACATGTGTGTACAGCTCTTATTATAGGGCGATGCCTATGGTACATTTATACACAGACATGTGTGTACAGCTCTTATTATAGGGCGATGCCTATGGTACATTTATACACAGACATGTGTGTACAGCTCTTATTATAGGGCTATGCCTATGGTACATTTATACACAGACATGTGTGTACAGCTCTTATTATAGGGCTATGCCTATGGTACATTTATACACAGACATGTGTGTACAGCTCTTATTATAGGGCTATGCCTATGGTACATTTATACACAGACATGTGTGCACAGCTCTTATTATAGGGCTATGCCTATGGTACATTTATACACAGACATGTGTGCACAGCTCTTATTATAGGGCTATGCCTATGGTACATTTATACACAGACATGTGTGTACAGCTCTTATTATAGGGCTATGCCTATGGTACATTTATACACAGACATGTGTGCACAGCTCTTATTATAGGGCTATGCCTATGGTACATTTATACACAGACATGTGTGCACAGCTCTTATTATAGGGCTATGCCTATGGTACATTTATACACAGACATGTGTGCACAGCTCTTATTATAGGGCTATGCCTATGGTACATTTATACACAGACATGTGTGTACAGCTCTTATTATAGGGCTATGCCTATGGTACATTTATACACAGACATGTGTGCACAGCTCTTATTATAGGGCTATGCCTATGGTACATTTATACACAGACATGTGTGCACAGCTCTTATTATAGGGCTATGCCTATGGTACATTTATACACAGACATGTGTGTACAGCTCTTATTATAGGGCTATGCCTATGGTACATTTATACACAGACATGTGTGTACAGCTCTTATTATAGGGCTATGCCTATGGTACATTTATACACAGACATGTGTGTACAGCTCTTATTATAGGGCTATGCCTATGGTACATTTATACACAGACATGTGTGCACAGCTCTTATTATAGGGCTATGCCTATGGTACATTTATACACAGACATGTGTGCACAGCTCTTATTATAGGGCTATGCCTATGGTACATTTATACACAGACATGTGTGCACAGCTCTTATTATAGGGCTATGCCTATGGTACATTTATACACAGACATGTGTGTACAGCTCTTATTATAGGGCTATGCCTATGGTACATTTATACACAGACATGTGTGTACAGCTCTTATTATAGGGCTATGCCTATGGTACATTTATACACAGACATGTGTGTACAACTCTTATTATAGGGCTATGCCTATGGTACATTTATACACAGACATGTGTGTACAACTCTTATTATAGGGCTATGCCTATGGTACATTTATACACAGACATGTGTGTACAGCTCTTATTATAGGGCTATGCCTATGGTACATTTATACACAGACATGTGTGCACAGCTCTTATTATAGGGCTATGCCTATGGTACATTTATACACAGACATGTGTGCACAGCTCTTATTATAGGGCTATGCCTATGGTACATTTATACACAGACATGTGTGCACAGCTCTTATTATAGGGCTATGCCTATGGTACATTTATACACAGACATGTGTGCACAGCTCTTATTATAGGGCTATGCCTATGGTACATTTATACACAGACATGTGTGTACAGCTCTTATTATAGGGCTATGCCTATGGTACATTTATACACAGACATGTGTGTACAGCTCTTATTATAGGGCTATGCCTATGGTACATTTATACACAGACATGTGTGTACAGCTCTTATTATAGGGCGATGCCTATGGTACATTTATACACAGACATGTGTGTACAGCTCTTATTATAGGGCTATGCCTATGGTACATTTATACACAGACATGTGTGTACAGCTCTTATTATAGGGCTATGCCTATGGTACATTTATACACAGACATGTGTGTACAGCTCTTATTATAGGGCTATGCCTATGGTACATTTATACACAGACATGTGTGTACAGCTCTTATTATAGGGCTATGCCTATGGTACATTTATACACAGACATGTGTGCACAGCTCTTATTATAGGGCTATGCCTATGGTACATTTATACACAGACATGTGTGCACAGCTCTTATTATAGGGCTATGCCTATGGTACATTTATACACAGACATGTGTGCACAGCTCTTATTATAGGGCTGTGCCTATGGTACATTTATACACAGACATGTGTGCACAGCTCTTATTATAGGGCTGTGCCTATGGTACATTTATACACAGACATGTGTGCACAGCTCTTATTATAGGGCTATGCCTATGGTACATTTATACACAGACATGTGTGCACAGCTCTTATTATAGGGCTATGCCTATGGTACATTTATACACAGACATGTGTGTACAGCTCTTATTATAGGGCTATGCCTATGGTACATTTATACACAGACATGTGTGCACAGCTCTTATTATAGGGCTATGCCTATGGTACATTTATACACAGACATGTGTGCACAGCTCTTATTATAGGGCTATGCCTATGGTACATTTATACACAGACATGTGTGCAACTCAGCTCTTATTATAGGGCTATGCCTATGGTACATTTATACACAGACTTGTGTGTACAGCTCTTATTATAGGGCTATGCCTATGGTACATTTATACACAGACATGTGTGTACAGCTCTTATTATAGGGCTATGCCTATGGTACATTTATACACAGACATGTGTGCACAGCTCTTATTATAGGGCTATGCCTATGGTACATTTATACACAGACATGTGTGCACAGCTCTTATTATAGGGCTATGCCTATGGTACATTTATACACAGACATGTGTGCACAGCTCTTATTATAGGGCTATGCCTATGGTACATTTATACACAGACATGTGTGCACAGCTCTTATTATAGGGCTATGCCTATGGTACATTTATACACAGACATGTGTGCACAGCTCTTATTATAGGGCTATGCCTATGGTACATTTATACACAGACATGTGTGCACAGCTCTTATTATAGGGCTATGCCTATGGTACATTTATACACAGACATGTGTGCACAGCTCTTATTATAGGGCTATGCCTATGGTACATTTATACACAGACATGTGTGCACAGCTCTTATTATAGGGCTATGCCTATGGTACATTTATACACAGACATGTGTGCACAGCTCTTATTATAGGGCTATGCCTATGGTACATTTATACACAGACATGTGTGCACAGCTCTTATTATAGGGCTATGCCTATGGTACATTTATACACAGACATGTGTGTACAGCTCTTATTATAGGGCTATGCCTATGGTACATTTATACACAGACATGTGTGTACAGCTCTTATTATAGGGCTATGCCTATGGTACATTTATACACAGACATGTGTGTACAGCTCTTATTATAGGGCGATGCCTATGGTACATTTATACACAGACATGTGTGCACAGCTCTTATTATAGGGCTATGCCTATGGTACATTTATACACAGACATGTGTGTACAGCTCTTATTATAGGGCTATGCCTATGGTACATTTATACACAGACATGTGTGTACAGCTCTTATTATAGGGCTATGCCTATGGTACATTTATACACAGACATGTGTGCACAGCTCTTATTATAGGGCTATGCCTATGGTACATTTATACACAGACATGTGTGTACAGCTCTTATTATAGGGCTATGCCTATGGTACATTTATACACAGACATGTGTGCACAGCTCTTATTATAGGGCTATGCCTATGGTACATTTATACACAGACATGTGTGCACAGCTCTTATTATAGGGCTATGCCTATGGTACATTTATACACAGACATGTGTGTACAGCTCTTATTATAGGGCTATGCCTATGGTACATTTATACACAGACATGTGTGTACAGCTCTTATTATAGGGCTATGCCTATGGTACATTTATACACAGACATGTGTGTACAGCTCTTATTATAGGGCGATGCCTATGGTACATTTATACACAGACATGTGTGTACAGCTCTTATTATAGGGCTATGCCTATGGTACATTTATACACAGACATGTGTGTACAGCTCTTATTATAGGGCTATGCCTATGGTACATTTATACACAGACATGTGTGTACAGCTCTTATTATAGGGCTATGCCTATGGTACATTTATACACAGACATGTGTGCACAGCTCTTATTATAGGGCTATGCCTATGGTACATTTATACACAGACATGTGTGCACAGCTCTTATTATAGGGCTATGCCTATGGTACATTTATACACAGACATGTGTGCACAGCTCTTATTATAGGGCTATGCCTATGGTACATTTATACACAGACATGTGTGCACAGCTCTTATTATAGGGCTATGCCTATGGTACATTTATACACAGACATGTGTGCACAGCTCTTATTATAGGGCTATGCCTATGGTACATTTATACACAGACATGTGTGCACAGCTCTTATTATAGGGCTATGCCTATGGTACATTTATACACAGACATGTGTGCACAGCTCTTATTATAGGGCTATGCCTATGGTACATTTATACACAGACATGTGTGCACAGCTCTTATTATAGGGCTATGCCTATGGTACATTTATACACAGACATGTGTGCACAGCTCTTATTATAGGGCTATGCCTATGGTACATTTATACACAGACATGTGTGCACAGCTCTTATTATAGGGCTATGCCTATGGTACATTTATACACAGACATGTGTGTACAGCTCTTATTATAGGGCTATGCCTATGGTACATTTATACACAGACATGTGTGCACAGCTCTTATTATAGGGCTATGCCTATGGTACATTTATACACAGACATGTGTGCACAGCTCTTATTATAGGGCTATGCCTATGGTACATTTATACACAGACATGTGTGCACAGCTCTTATTATAGGGCTATGCCTATGGTACATTTATACACAGACATGTGTGCACAGCTCTTATTATAGGGCTATGCCTATGGTACATTTATACACAGACATGTGTGCACAGCTCTTATTATAGGGCTATGCCTATGGTACATTTATACACAGACATGTGTGCACAGCTCTTATTATAGGGCTATGCCTATGGTACATTTATACACAGACATGTGTGCACAGCTCTTATTATAGGGCTATGCCTATGGTACATTTATACACAGACATGTGTGCACAGCTCTTATTATAGGGCTATGCCTATGGTACATTTATACACAGACATGTGTGCACAGCTCTTATTATAGGGCTATGCCTATGGTACATTTATACACAGACATGTGTGCACAGCTCTTATTATAGGGCTATGCCTATGGTACATTTATACACAGACATGTGTACAGCTCTTATTATAGGGCTATGCCTATGGTACATTTATACACAGACATGTGTGCACAGCTCTTATTATAGGGCTATGCCTATGGTACATTTATACACAGACATGTGTGTACAGCTCTTATTATAGGGCTATGCCTATGGTACATTTATACACAGACATGTGTGTACAACTCTTATTATAGGGCTATGCCTATGGTACATTTATACACAGACATGTGTGTACAGCTCTTATTATAGGGCTATGCCTATGGTACATTTATACACAGACATGTGTGTACAGCTCTTATTATAGGGCTATGCCTATGGTACATTTATACACAGACATGTGTGTACAGCTCTTATTATAGGGCTATGCCTATGGTACATTTATACACAGACATGTGTGTACAGCTCTTATTATAGGGCTATGCCTATGGTACATTTATACACAGACATGTGTGCACAGCTCTTATTATAGGGCTATGCCTATGGTACATTTATACACAGACATGTGTGCACAGCTCTTATTATAGGGCTATGCCTATGGTACATTTATACACAGACATGTGTGCACAGCTCTTATTATAGGGCTATGCCTATGGTACATTTATACACAGACATGTGTGCACAGCTCTTATTATAGGGCTATGCCTATGGTACATTTATACACAGACATGTGTGCACAGCTCTTATTATAGGGCTATGCCTATGGTACATTTATACACAGACATGTGTGCACAGCTCTTATTATAGGGCTATGCCTATGGTACATTTATACACAGACATGTGTGCACAGCTCTTATTATAGGGCTATGCCTATGGTACATTTATACACAGACATGTGTGCACAGCTCTTATTATAGGGCTATGCCTATGGTACATTTATACACAGACATGTGTGTACAGCTCTTATTATAGGGCGATGCCTATGGTACATTTATACACAGACATGTGTGTACAGCTCTTATTATAGGGCTATGCCTATGGTACATTTATACACAGACATGTGTGTACAGCTCTTATTATAGGGCTATGCCTATGGTACATTTATACACAGACATGTGTGTACAGCTCTTATTATAGGGCTATGCCTATGGTACATTTATACACAGACATGTGTGTACATCTCTTATTATAGGGCTATGCCTATGGTACATTTATACACAGACATGTGTGTACAGCTCTTATTATAGGGCTATGCCTATGGTACATTTATACACAGACATGTGTGTACAGCTCTTATTATAGGGCTATGCCTAAGGTCCATTTATACACAGACATGTGTGTACAGCTCTTATTATAGGGCTATGCCTATGGTACATTTATACACAGACATGTGTGTACACCTCTTATTATAGGGCTATGCCTATGGTACATTTATACACAGACATGTGTGTACAGCTCTTATTATAGGGCTATGCCTATGGTACATTTATACACAGACATGTGTGTACCGCTCTTAGTATAGGGCTATGCCTATGGTACATTTATACACAGACATGTGTGTACAGCTCTTATTATAGGGCTATGCCTATGGTACATTTATACACAGACATGTGTGTACAGCTCTTATTATAGGGCTATGCCTATGGTACATTTATACACAGACATGTGTGTACAGCTCTTATTATAGGGCTATGCCTATGGTACATTTATACACAGACATGTGTGCACAGCTCTTATTATAGGGCTATGCCTATGGTACATTTATACACAGACATGTGTGCACAGCTCTTATTATAGGGCTATGCCTATGGTACATTTATACACAGACATGTGTGCACAGCTCTTATTATAGGGCTATGCCTATGGTACATTTATACACAGACATGTGTGCACAGCTCTTATTATAGGGCTATGCCTATGGTACATTTATACACAGACATGTGTGCACAGCTCTTATTATAGGGCTATGCCTATGGTACATTTATACACAGACATGTGTGCACAGCTCTTATTATAGGGCTATGCCTATGGTACATTTATACACAGACATGTGTGCACAGCTCTTATTATAGGGCTATGCCTATGGTACATTTATACACAGACATGTGTGCACAGCTCTTATTATAGGGCTATGCCTATGGTACATTTATACACAGACATGTGTGCACAGCTCTTATTATAGGGCTATGCCTATGGTACATTTATACACAGACATGTGTGCACAGCTCTTATTATAGGGCTATGCCTATGGTACATTTATACACAGACATGTGTGCACAGCTCTTATTATAGGGCTATGCCTATGGTACATTTATACACAGACATGTGTGTACAGCTCTTATTATAGGGCTATGCCTATGGTACATTTATACACAGACATGTGTGTACAGCTCTTATTATAGGGCTATGCCTATGGTACATTTATACACAGACATGTGTGCACAGCTCTTATTATAGGGCTATGCCTATGGTACATTTATACACAGACATGTGTGCACAGCTCTTATTATAGGGCTATGCCTATGGTACATTTATACACAGACATGTGTGCACAGCTCTTATTATAGGGCTATGCCTATGGTACATTTATACACAGACATGTGTGCACAGCTCTTATTATAGGGCTATGCCTATGGTACATTTATACACAGACATGTGTGCACAGCTCTTATTATAGGGCTATGCCTATGGTACATTTATACACAGACATGTGTGCACAGCTCTTATTATAGGGCTATGCCTATGGTACATTTATACACAGACATGTGTGTACAACTCTTATTATAGGGCTATGCCTATGGTACATTTATACACAGACATGTGTGTACAGCTCTTATTATAGGGCTATGCCTATGGTACATTTATCCACAGACATGTGTGTACAACTCTTATTATAGGGTGATGCCTATGGTACATTTATACACAGACATGTGTGTACAACTCTTATTATAGGGCTATGCCTATGGTACATTTATACACAGACATGTGTGTACAACTCTTATTATAGGGTGATGCCTATGGTACATTTATACACAGACATGTGTGTACAACTCTTATTATAGGGCTATGCCTATGGTACATTTATACACAGATATGTGTGCACAGCTCTTATTATAGGGCTATGTCTATGGTACATTTATACACAGACATGTGTGCACAGCTCTTATTATAGGGCTATGCCTATGGTACATTTATACACAGACATGTGTGCACAGCTCTTATTATAGGGCTATGCCTATGGTACATTTATACACAGACGTGTGCACAGCTCTTATTATAGGGCTATGCCTATGGTACATTTATACACAGACATGTGTGCACAGCTCTTATTATAGGGCTATGCCTATGGTACATTTATCCACAGACATGTGTGCACAGCTCTTATTATAGGGCTATGTCTATGGTACATTTATACACAGACATGTGTGTACAGCTCTTATTATAGGGCGATGCCTATGGTACATTTATACACAGACATGTGTGCACAGCTCTTATTATAGGGCTATGCCTATGGTACATTTATACACAGACATGTGTGTACAGCTCTTATTATAGGGCTATGCCTATGGTACATTTATACACAGACATGTGTACAGCTCTTATTATAGGGCTATGCCTATGGTACATTTATACACAGACATGTGTGTACAGCTCTTATTATAGGGCGATGCCTATGGTACATTTATACACAGACATGTGTGTACAGCTCTTATTATAGGGCTATGCCTATGGTACATTTATACACAGACATGTGTGTACAACTCTTATTATAGGGCTATGCCTATGGTACATTTATACACATACATGTGTGTACAACTCTTATTATAGGGCTATGCCTATGGTACATTTATACACAGACATGTGTGTACAACTCTTATTATAGGGCGATGCCTATGGTACATTTATACACAGACATGTGTGTACAGCTCTTATTATAGGGCGATGCCTATGGTACATTTATACACAGACATGTGTGTACAGCTCTTATTATAGGGCGATGCCTATGGTACATTTATACACAGACATGTGTGTACAGCTCTTATTATAGGGCGATGCCTATGGTACATTTATACACAGACATGTGTGTACAGCTCTTATTATAGGGCTATGCCTATGGTACATTTATACACAGACATGTGTGCACAGCTCTTATTATAGGGCTATGCCTATGGTACATTTATACACATACATGTGTGCACAGCTCTTATTATAGGGCTATGCCTATGGTACATTTATACACAGACATGTGTGCACAGCTCTTATTATAGGGCTGTGCCTATGGTACATTTATACACAGACATGTGTGCACAGCTCTTATTATAGGGCTGTGCCTATGGTACATTTATACACAGACGTGTGCACAGCTCTTATTATAGGGCTATGCCTATGGTACATTTATACACAGACATGTGTGCACAGTTCTTATTATAGGGCTATGCCTATGGTACATTTATACACAGACATGTGTGTACAGCTCTTATTATAGGGCTATGCCTATGGTACATTTATACACAGACATGTGTGCACAGCTCTTATTATAGGGCTGTGCCTATGGTACATTTATACACAGACATGTGTGCACAGCTCTTATTATAGGGCTGTGCCTATGGTACATTTATACACAGACATGTGTGCACAGCTCTTATTATAGGGCTATGCCTATGGTACATTTATACACAGACATGTGTGTACAACTCTTATTATAGGGCTATGCCTATGGTACATTTATACACAGACATGTGTGTACAGCTCTTATTATAGGGCTATGCCTATGGTACATTTATACACAGACATGTGTGCACAGCTCTTATTATAGGGCTGTGCCTATGGTACATTTATACACAGACATGTGTGCACAGCTCTTATTATAGGGCTATGCCTATGGTACATTTATCCACAGACATGTGTGCACAGCTCTTATTATAGGGCTATGCCTATGGTACATTTATACACAGACATGTGTGCACAGCTCTTATTATAGGGCTATGCCTATGGTACATTTATACACAGACATGTGTGCACAGCTCTTATTATAGGGCTATGCCTATGGTACATTTATACACAGACATGTGTGCACAGCTCTTATTATAGGGCTATGCCTATGGTACATTTATACACAGACATGTGTGCACAGCTCTTATTATAGGGCTATGGCTATGGTACATTTACACACAGACATGTGTGCACAGCTCTTATTATAGGGCTATGCCTATGGTACATTTATACACAGACATGTGTGCACAGCTCTTATTATAGGGCTATGCCTATGGTACATTTATACAGACGTGTGTACAGCTCTTATTATAGGGCGATGCCTATGGTACATTTATACACAGACATGTGTGCACAGCTCTTATTATAGGGCTATGCCTATGGTACATTTATACACAGACATGTGTGCACAGCTCTTATTATAGGGCTATGCCTATGGTACATTTATACACAGACATGTGTGTACAGCTCTTATTATAGGGCGATGCCTATGGTACATTTATACACAGACATGTGTGCACAGCTCTTATTATAGGGCTATGCCTATGGTACATTTATACACAGACATGTGTGCACAGCTCTTATTATAGGGCTATGCCTATGGTACATTTATACACAGACATGTGTGTACAGCTCTTATTATAGGGCGATGCCTATGGTACATTTATACACAGACATGTGTGTACAACTCTTATTATAGGGCTATGCCTATGGTACATTTATACACAGACATGTGTGCACAGCTCTTATTATAGGGCTATGCCTATGGTACATTTATACACAGACATGTGTGCACAGCTCTTATTATAGGGCTATGCCTATGGTACATTTATACACAGACATGTGTGCACAGCTCTTATTATAGGGCTATGCCTATGGTACATTTATACACAGACATGTGTGCACAGCTCTTATTATAGGGCTATGCCTATGGTACATTTATACACAGACATGTGTGCACAGCTCTTATTATAGGGCTATGCCTATGGTACATTTATACACAGACATGTGTGCACAGCTCTTATTATAGGGCTATGCCTATGGTACATTTATACACAGACATGTGTGCACAGCTCTTATTA
>JAKUDI010000238.1:0-10236 GCA_022702515.1 Ilyophis sp. 1 JC-2022 | reverse complement strand
TTATGACTGCAAATCATACATTCATTAATGAATGTAGGCTGACTACTTTGAATTTACTAAAAGGAAGACATTCATTTGAAGTTACCAGTAAAGAGACCGATAAGCCAGAAATAGCCCAACTATTACCCTCCTGAAGCTTACACGATCAGCAAAGTAGTAGTTTTTGTTAGTATTTGTGTCTTTCTTTTCTCCCAAATTGTTCTGTGCTGCAGAAGGGGTCACTCAGATGACAACTATATCTTAAAAGGTAAAAACACAAGTAACAAATTGACAAACACTTATGTGAACTATTTAAATTTTATTCAACATTTTTTCGAAAATTTCCAAAAGTTTGTTGGAGCTTTCTTGTGTTGCCCGGAACCGCTCCTCCTCTCTGGCAGCATCTTCCCTGAGGAACTGCAGGACGGCTCCCTCACTGGTCCTTCTCCTTTTGGGGGGTGGGGGACAGGCAGAGGTGGATGGCCCACCATCATCCTCCAGTGGGAGGCTACTTGAGCCAGGCTGTGCATCCTCTTCCTCCACACACGCCCGGCTACAAGTGACCACCCCAAATCCAGGAAGAGATGAGCCAGTGCCAATTGAGGCCTCATCAGCCACATGTGCCGGGTTTTCTGCAACACATGAGTCCATCAGGACAGGAGGATCAATAGATGGCCTCCCCCCGATGGCCTCATGCATTGCAGTAAACCACGGCCATGTGGCTGCTGTGGCCTCTCCCCTGTCTGTCCCCATCCCTGTAGCAGGGCATCTGAGGGCCTACAAGGAAAGATGTAAGGGTGAAGGTGAGCCGTGAGCCAATTGCTCAGGCAGAATTGTGTTTCACTATGTAAGATAAACTAAAATTTGCTAAAGAACAACATCAGAAATTGAACCTTCACCTTATATTTTCCCTTGAGGTTGTCCCATTTTTTGGATATTTGGGCAGGGCTCACCTGGCCCTGTAGGCCCATCTGCTGAAGAATTTCACTGAGGAAAACAACACATGTTACCATACCATACCCAAGTGCCCTACAACAATTACTGCCATGCCATAACATGTTTATGTGTTATCCATTTACAGGGGCAGGCATGCCTCTTACCATCACACTTACATTAGGGATATCAGAAGTGGTCATTTGCATACAATTAACTACTTCAACACAAGACATGAATCATGGTGCTGAGGAGTGATTCCGTCAACATTAATCTATGACATGTAGGAACACCAATATGGACAGTGACATGGTCCTGCAAGAACATAAAAAATGGCTTATTGCCAATGTTTCTGTGTAACATATTTTAGTTCTATGTGACATCACACATTATAGAATGTCACTAATGACTCACCCCCAAGCTTTCTTTGCTACATGCCTCTTCCCCGTAAACAGATGCTCATTCTCACACCTCAGCCGAATGAGGCTGAGGGTGCTCTCATCTGTCCCTGTAAATGACACAACAGACCTGCAAGTAAAAACCAGCTAGTAATGTCTGTGTATAGCCCTAAATCACAACGGCATGTGTCAAGGGGCTTCACAAGCCCATAATTCAGACATGACATATGTAAGTAGGCTACATGATGCAAAATTGTAGCCTATCCTAATAAGCTAGCCTAATGTGCATTTCATCAGTCAAAGACAGCAAATGCAATAACATAGACTGAAATTACATTATTTCTGTCATACAAGAGTGAGGAAAAATATATTTTAAACGCAAAGCAGCTGCGTGTTCATGTTTCAGTTGTTACACTGGAAATCGAGCAGCGACTGTCGAGCCTATTTCAGTTAGCCTACTTGCCGGGATGCATTCAACAGTGTGAACATAGGCTAAACGTAACATAGCCTATTGCATAGCGTACAATATAAAATTGTATACAGTTTTGAAAGGACATGGGTTAATTGAAGCTTGCGTTTCCTATGCAGTAACGTTAGCTAACAAACTATATGGGACAGAAACATGTCCTAAATGTTACGCTTACACGCTGAACTACAATATTTGTTGTCTCTTTTTCCATGAATAAACTTGCCTTTCGTTTGTCCGAAAGAACGAGTGACATTATAAATGAAAGCGCTTTATAAATTAAATAGAAAGGAACGATAAGCACTTACATTTGTGTACGAGTGGTCCCGCCATGTTTTCAACTGTGGCAGATGTGATGAAACACGTCACGCGTTCTGAGTAAAGACTTCCGCAAAGGCTGCACTCGTGTTTCCTCACTGAAGGATTCTCCGGGAGCTTCCTCTTTCCCCACTCCTCGCTCCTCGGTGGAGCATTTAGCGGTTTGGGATGTCCTTAAAGATGGCGGACCTCGATCGATTTCCGTGTCAGACGAGGACCAAGGAGAGAGAACGGCTAAAAAATGCGATTGGAATGCAGCCCATGTCTCCACTGCTGAAGACTTGATGCGGATCAGCACAGAAGGCTGCCCATTGGAGCAATTCAACCCTAGCCATGTAGCAGCGAAATGGTTGTCGTCTTCTAAGAGGGCCAGGAAGCCAAATATGAAAAAGTGGCCAGCAGACATGCTAGATCTGTGACACATGCGCGTGCGCGTACACAAACACACACAGTTTGTTGTTTTTGTTCTCTTATTAGTGATTTACACACTTTCTCAATTTAAAATAAAAAAATATTGTATGATGATATGAATTTACACTGAGATTTGCACTGCTAATTTGAAGTTTAACATATTGATGTCTTGTATACAGTTGTTATGTCCCTGCAATTTACCATTAATGTTTGTCTGAAAGCATTTCTTGTTAAAGATTTTATGTGCCCTGTATGCAACATCCATGTCCTTTGCCAGTCACATACCTGTTTACGTGATGAACTGCACTACTTGTGGTTGATTTTAGAGACGTTTTATAGTCGTGCTACAAGTTTTTGGCCTGTGCTACAAAACTATCAACCTCTGTAGCACCAGTGCTATGTGCAAAAAAAGTTAACGTAAAGCCGTGGGAAGCGTGCGCCACTCACTTCCGCGCTTCTCAGATACAGATTTATAGTCATTTATCGGTACAAAATGGGCTACATTGCTTACATAATATCGTAATTTTTCAGGTACAAAAAAAAACGAGAAGCTACAGCAAACATGTAAAACCCGCCATGGAAGGTTTTTAATCACAGACATACAACGAACATAAGTTATTAATGTAGCTTACACAGATGTGGCTTACATTTAAAAAGTCTGTGAAACTTCAGAAGCATTTTTTCGAAACCGCTGGTGATAGCAAAGAAAAAAAACACCTTCGGGCGGCCGAAAAGATGTAAAACCTACAAGAAACAAACAAAGAAAACAGTCTCAGAGAGAAAAGCAAAGAATAAAATAAATAGCACAGAATACTAAGAGGAGGAATAATACCTATACCTGAACTAAAAGCTAATAGCAAGTCCCCGGCTGTACCTGGCTAAATGCAATGTCGAATGACAAAGAAGCACCGGGGAAACGGAAGTGAGGAACTTAAATACCCCGCAGGTAGACGCACAGGTGAAAACGATGATGAGGGAAAGCAAACCCTGTAACGGAACGTGGAAAAAATCAGATAGATTCACAATCGGGAAATAAGGGCGAGAACCGCAACAGAAAAGGAAAGAAAAACCCACGAACCTGTAATGGGTTTATAATGGTTCGGAGATTCAAACGTGAAGGTGAGGGAATCAGAACAAGTCAGCTCACAACCGTGAGGACCAATAATAGAGAGAGAACATAATAAAAAATAAATAAAAAAACAGGAACTTAATTCCTTAAGGCTAACAGCCAAAAAACGAAAATCAACCCACTAAAACGGGCGAACTAGTAAACTAGTGAAATACCAAAAATTTTTACTGAATGAGCTAGAACGGGAAATCTAGCAAACAAAAGAACCCCTTCGGCTACCTTAGCTCAGAGTCGGAAGACTGTAAAACCAAAAACAAAAGTCCAAAGAAAAACTCTCTGAGAGAACAGTAATGGACAGAATAAATGGCGCAGAACACTAACAGGTGGAAACAATCCTATACCTGACTAAACGCTAATAGCAAGTCCCCTAATAGCAACCTAAATACCCTGCCGGTAGAAGCACAGGTGAAAACAATAATGAGGATGGCAAACTCCAAAACGGAACATGGAAAAAATCCGATATTCACAATCGTGAAAGCAGGACGAAAAACGCAAAAGAAAATAAACACCCACAAACCACTACAGAACCATGACAGGACCCCCCCTCTAAGGGACGACCGCAGATGATCCCTCAGACCGACTACTGTGGAAATCCTTAATTAGATTAGGATCCAAAATATCTCGAGTGGTCCTTTGTGTGTTCTCTACGGCGTAAACGGTCCCAACGTAAGATACCAACGCATCTAAAGAATCGGACTGCTCAAGAATGGATACGGCATCCTCAACAGATTCATCTAATGCCTCAGAGAATAACGTCATCAGGGGAGCTTCTGACCAAGCTGTCTCACCTGGCAGCACTCAAAATTTTAAGGCGAATTCGGCCACAGTCTCGCTATCCTGGCAAAGGTGATAAAGCTGTCTAGACCTAACCGAAATGTTAAGGTCGAAAACCAGCTCCATTTCGTCCATAAGTTTAAATTATTTTATTTTTTTAACTTTTTATTTAAATTTTTTGCATTATTTTACATAACAAAACATTTCTTGATATAGGACCCCTATAAAGATAAATTAATAATAATAATTAATAAAAATACAATAAAATAAAAAAACATTTACAGAAGGGGTGGCATTTGCAGCTAAAGGGAGTCAGTTACAGAGGAACCTACAGTACCAATGGCATTTTCAATGGCATTCCATTATAATAACACATTTTTGTAAAAACCCGTCTCATTTTATTTGACACCAAGATATAACGTAACACAAGTCCACCTTTGTATAAAAATATCAATTTTCAGTTGCACTTGCAGTCATTCGTTCCATTGTGTAAACCTGTTTCAGTCTCTGCACCCACTGAGGTATGGTTGGTGGTTTTGTATCCTTCCAGTTCACAGTTCACATCTTCTTGGCGGTCAATACAAGTATCCGCAGTAAATACCACTTATCTGTGCTATATATCTCTTTAGGTATAACTCCGAACAAAAATAACAATAGATCTGGGGGGACATCCACTTCTAAAATGTTGTCAATTTATTTTTGTAACACTTTTCCAGAACCTTTGAATTCTTGGACAATCACAAAAGATGTGTGTGTGGTCTCCTATTTTTCCACATTTTCTGCAACATAATGCCACAGAAGGCCCTTTCACTTTGGAAGTGAGGAATTCTATATTGCCCACTATTGGCATTGCTCTTGAAATTGACCCTGGTTCCCCCATCATTTTTTTGACTGTTGTCCAAACCTTCAAAGTGTGTTTTATCCATTTGTTTTCAATTTTTATTTTATTGATGGACTTTATGCTAATAAAAGGCAGTACTGATAGAGATATATCCTTAGCTGTACTCTGCTCTATCTGGGCCCATCTTGTCTCTTGGTCATTTCTAATCCATGCCACTATTGTATTCAACTGTGCAGCCCAATAATAAAGTTTGAAATTCGGCAGGCCCAGGCCTCCCTTATCTTTTGGCAAGAGAAGGGTTTTAAGTCTTATTCTAGGTCTCTTTTTCTGCCAGACAAATTTAGAAATGAGTTTATTTAACATATCAAAGGTGGATATGGGTACTCTGATCGGTAGGGATTGAAATAGGAAAAGAAGTCTAGGTAGCAGGTTCATTTTCACCGTCTTGACTCTACCAAGTATAGAGAGGGGAAGGACCTACCATCATGTCATTTCAGTTTTTATTTGTTTAATTAACTTATTGTAATCAGCATCAAATAATTGTGTTGGGCTGGGTGTGAAAATATTTCCCAGGTACCTGAATCCTTGTCTGGACCATCAGAAGGATACATCTTTGTTTAATTGTGTATGGCAAATGTACAAAAAAACCAAAGTTTAATGATGGGGGCAACGGTACAAAAAACAGAGTCCAAAGAGTGGTTACAAAACAGGCAGAGGTCGGAACCAGGAAGGCACAGCAGAAGTACAAAAATCAGGGTCGCAAGAACACAGGTCGAAACTAGGGAGGCGTAATGGGAAACAAGAGAAACCAAAAAGACAGCAACAAACAAAAACAAAAAAATCTGAATAACAGAAACAGAATAACACTAACTGATAACTCGGAAGATCTATCGCAAAAGCTGGAGTAACAAATGGTGATGAACTCAAAGCACAAAGTATAAATACACTGAGGGAGACCAGAAACAATGAGGATCAGGTGTGAGGAACCGGAAAGGGCAAATGACAGACAGGTGCACGTAATAAAACAATGAGGAGAGCAGATAATAAAATAACGAGGGAACACGTAATACGCGGACCGGATTCACACATAACACAGACTTGAACATGAACTGGGTAGTAGGCAAGTGCATACAATTAGAGAATGGAAAGCGGAAACGAGAGTCAGCTGTAGTAATAGAAGAAACAAAGAAATAATTAGTGATAGAACAGGCAGAAAGAGAGACAGCTGCAGTGAGGAAAGAAGATGACGTTAGTAAGTTAGTAGATTAGTAGAAAACCCTGATTCTATGGCGTTAGTAGATTAGTATTATATACAAGTTAGTCATTAGTAGACCCTAATGCTAAGATGTTAGTGGTTGTTAGTTAATTAGTATTATTTACAATTAAATGTAATTAGTAATGAAGGAAGCGCATGACAGAAGAAATGCAGAGAAAACCAAAATCTCCAGACTCCCGAAAAGTGTGACGAAGACAGGGAGTGACAGCAAGACAAAACACAGAACAGTGAAACCATGAATAATCAGAAAAAATAAACAAGTAAAAAATACAAAACAGACAGACAGAATCTCAGAACATAACACCAAATCCCATATATTATCAGTGCTTCTGATCCTGTTTTCATTAACTTTATATCCCGAGATGGAGCCATATTTGTGCAAGCATTGCATAAGTTCTGAGATGGAAAGAAGTGGGTTTTTAATAAAAAGCTAAATGTCATCCGCAAACAGAGCTATCTTATGAGTTGACCCTCTTTCATCCACTATTCCTTGAATATGTATGTTTTGGCATATAGCTTCCGCTAGAGGTTCAATACTAAGTGCGAAGAGGCTGGGTGACAATGAGTCTCCCTACCTCACGCCCCTCTCCACCTTAAAAAAATCAGAACAGTGACCATTAACTCTGACCTTTGACTTAGGGTTTTTATAGAGCATGTTAATCCAGGCAAAAATGTCTCCTCCAAAGCCCATTTCTATCGATGTTTGCCTTAGAAATAACCTATCAACTCTATCGAATGCTTTCTCAGCATCTAAGCTGTGAAGCATTGAGTGTTGTTTGTCCCATGCCGCTATTGACTGTAAATTTAAAGCTCTCCTCACGTTATTTATTCCTTGACAGCCCAAAATAAATTCAGTTTGATCTGGTTTAATTAATTTCTTGATATAGTTTTGAATTCTATTACCTAGGATAGAGGTTAAGATTTTATAATCTACACACAAAAGGCTTTTGGGCGATAGCTAGTGCATTGTAGGGGATCCTTTCCTTCCTTATGTAGAACTGTGATGATGGCTTCCTTCCATGATTTTGGGGGGTCTCCTGATTTTAGTATATAACTATATACTTTGAGAATGACCTCACCCCTATATTATACAAACGTTTATAATATTCTCCAGTAAACCCATCTGTTCCCAGTGATTTATTGTTTTTTATTTTGGCAATGGTTTCATCGTCTGTGATGGGTTCTACTAATTTGGTTGCTTCTTCATTTGACATTTTAGCCATTTTGTGGGGTCTCAAGAACTCATTAATTTTTTCTTTCTTAGATTCTTGTTCTTTATATATTTATCTCAGATAAATGCGCTTCCTGAATCAAACCCACTGAACATTGCAGCTTTTTTAGTTGTCCAAGAGTTGTTTTTTCCTTTTGATTGGGTTGTTAATTCCTTTTATATGAATAACATGCATGATAACACAGAACCGAACTTCCACCCTTCCATTCGGACACAGTTATCTAGTTGAACTCTAACCGTGTACAATCCCCGTTGTGTCATGGATCTTACCTTTCTTCCCTTATCTCCGCGTCGCTTTATTCGTTTTTATCGTTTACCGGTAATCTATCGGATTTTCCTGGGTTCCGCTACGGGTTTTGCTTTCGCCTCATCATTAGTGAGTTCACCTGGCATTTATTTCCGCTCACTATTTATACCCCGCTTCCTGCCTCTCTCGTTGCTTCCATGTTATTTCACATGACATTCGAGCCGGTAAAAAAGGGTATCGGAAGTTGTATTGCTATCGACAGCTTTGAGTAGCAATGCGGGACTTGTTAGCAGTACAACCTTAGAAAGAAAGCCGTTCTCGTGAATACGCTCTTATTTCAGAGCAGAGGTTTTCGTTTTCTTTTGTTTTCCTACTCTAAACTACGAGTGTCTCACCCAAAGTTTTTGGGGTCTTTTCAGTTCTCTGTTTTTGTTGTTTCACTCCACAAACGGGAGTTAGATAAGCGTTATTGCTTATTTCTTTGTTTTGCTCGATTATCGAGCTACTCGTTTTTATTGCGAGGTTTGTGTTCTTTTATTTTTATTTTGTTTCTCCACTATGGATCATTGTCCGTTTCCAGTGGTGTTCTTAGGAACACTTTAAGATTGCCCAGCTATTGCATTTGGATCTCCAACATTCCCATCTCTGTCTCTGACAGAGATCCCTTACACGTTGGTAACAGGGTAGAAAGGTGTGACCAACCCTCTCTGTGGGGAAAAAACGCACAAAGTGCAAATACGACCATTATTACATTAATATGTAAAAAAGGTCTGCTGAGTGTATTCCACTCGTACAAAACTTAAGCACAGCATCCGATTGGACTTCATAACATACAGCTTGTATGAACTTGTGACAACAAATTATATAGAGTCATTCACATAGCTAACATAAGGACGTATTGTTCGTTGTTCAGAATGAAAATTAAAGTTAGCATCCCCACAGCCATTTTAGTTGTAGCGTACTTCTAAACTACTGTTTAATTTTCCCCTTGCAAAAGAGCCTTAAAATCTTATGTTGACAATACCGTGTCCCTCTTTCTCTTAACGTTGCTCCTCCACCCTTCCTTTAACTCTTCCTCGATGCGCTCTCTTTCTTCGCAAACCACCTCGATTCCCAGCTCCTTCAGCAGCGTTGCGGCGTTCGTTAGTGTTGCAAAGGTCTTCAGTTTCAGCTTCAGTTGTGCCGGATACAAGCATTTCACTTGTATTTCCTTCTTTTTAAGCTGTTTGATAACTTTGTGGACTTTCACTCATTTCTTTTGTAGATCGGGGGAGTAGTCCTGATCAAAGTAAATCCGCTTGTCTTGAAAGAAAACTTGTCCCTGGCTCCATGCTTGCCGTATGATTGCGTCTCTTACCGCTGCATCGAGAAATCTCACTATTATTAATCTAGGAGGTGCTGTTGAATCCTTAGGCTTAGATACGAGTGAACGATGTGCACTTTCAATTTAAATGTTCAATTTCTGGTGGTAGTTTAAGCACATTCTGAAGCAGCTCCGGCTGTATCTCTTCCTTCACTTCCTTCTGGGATTTGGGAAATTCTTACATTGTTCCGTCTAAGTCTATTTTGGAGGTCATCACATTTAAGGTAGCGGTGTTTAAGCTAGCTGGGCTTGGTGGTCTCTTTTTATCTTCCTTTTCTCTCTAGGTTTCTTGTTTACTGGGGATCTTTTGTCTAGTAGTTGAACTATTTTTAGGTTACACTTTTCTTTGAGTTTTCACTCCTAATAGCTATATTTGTCACTTTTTATTTAGTTTTGTCCGACGGAGCTCTGTTTCTGTGCTGCGAGTTCTTTCATAGCATCACCGGAAGTCCGTCCATAAGTGTTTTAGTAGTATTTAAAATCGGAAACTTCCCCCTGATTAATGCAGTAAACCTTCCATGGCGGGTTTGACAAGTTTGCTATAGCTTCTCGGTTTTTTTTGTAACTGAAAAACGACGATATTATGTAAGTAGTGTAGCCCATTTTGTACCGAAAAATGACTGTATTAATCCCTATCTGAGAAGCGTGGAAGCGAGTGGCGTGCACTTCCGGAATGTTCTCAATGCCGTGAGCATTCGCTTCTAGCGCACGTGATTCTGCGAGACTGCACGTGTGTTTCGGGCGTTATTCACAGTGAAGATAATTAAACCTCGCTGTGTCCTAATTATGCAGTCGACAAAAAACACTCGTAATTGTGCTCCTTTGACTGCATTGATGACCAAAATTAAACGGTAAGTGGTTGTGGTTAAG
>JAKUDI010000236.1:0-30779 GCA_022702515.1 Ilyophis sp. 1 JC-2022 | reverse complement strand
TATATGTCTGACTGTGGTCCGCTAGCATTACAGTAGCTTAGTGTATAACTGGGCAGGACATAGGCCAGACACTGCCTTTCTCCCCCAAACTACAGAAATACTAAAGTCCCTTTAATTTTCAGACTTTCACAACCAAATGCAAATGTGGCCAGAGAAAATAGAGAACTTAATAGTAATGGTCCTAGATTTGTATTTTTACCCTCAGTTCAACAAACATATCGGCTTCATGGTTACTCGCTACACTAATAATAATACTATTAATATAATAATAATGATCTGTGGTAATTATTTGTTTTTGGCTATTTATTTAGTATTTTGTCTTTTTTACTGATATGCAAAAATTGCTGGGAAATATGCCTGTGGCAGATTGTTGTCCAATGGCAAATTTAACTAGTGTTAGCTAGCTAGTTTTGGTAGTGAAATTTGAATGTCAGTCAGCTAGTATAGTCAACAAAGAAGACTATATAACCAATGAAGCGAATCAAAATGGCTTATAAAAGTGGATCTCAGTCCAGTTGCTAAGGTTGCCTAAAAAAGCAGTATATGGTAGGCAGGAGAGACTGAATGGACTGGCTAGCCTTGGAGCTGAACTTAAGTGTGGATGATTTCACACAACGCATGGCTCAGGTGGGTGAGGGTGTGTTTAGTAAATCTTTTTGATTTTGTAAACTGATTATTATGGATAAAAAATGGTTTCCAAATGGCATTAAAAAACACTAATATTTATAACTGCTCAAATGAGCACTTTGAGTTGGCTGAATGAAGTTGCCACAGGTAGATTACCCTTGTTTCCAGTTTCTGGAGCTGTTTCTTTCCTCCCTTCATGGCCAGATTCTCAGCCTCATCCAGACGGTGCTGCAGGTCCTTGACCGTGATCTCCAGGTTCTTCTTCATTCTTTCCAGATGAGCGCTGGTGTCCTGCTCCTTCTTCAGCTCCTCTGCCATCATGGCAGCCTGCAGTTTTCATAGTTTGTATGCAGTTTTTTTTATGCAGTTCTTTCTATTAAAAGGTTTTCTGAGGGCAAGACTGATGTCAGTACAGGCCCCACATGGAACACTGCTATTGTACCCTTATGCAAGCTGATTTACCTCAGCTATTAAAAGAAAAATCTAGATTCATGGTTTACAGAAGAGGCAAAAGTAAGAGTTTATAAATTTATATGTATATACATGGAAAATGAAGTAATGTAATGCAGGTAAAACTGGAATGAGTATGACTCACATCTGTGATGGCCTTCTTGGCTTTCTCCTCAGCATTTCTTGCTTCCTGGATGGTGTCATCCACTTCACCTTGAACTTGTATAAGGTCAGCTTCCAGCTTCTTCTTGGTGTTGATAAGGCTGGTATTCTGAACAAAATGGGATATTTATAGATTGGCATGTAGTTGTGATGTAATTCACCCTGTAGATTTGTACAATGTCTGATCAAATTAGAAAGGAATGCCTTATGTACTCACCTGGGAGTGCAGCAGACCCACACGCTCACTTGCATCGATCAGCTCCTGCTCGGCCACTTTACGGACTCTATCTGTCTGTTCCAGGGCAGCCCTCAGTTCTTCAATCTCAGCCAGCATCAGGTTATTCCTGCGCTCCACCATGGCAACCTGTTCCTTCATGTCCTCCTGTCCTCTGATTGCATCATCAAGGTGCAGTTGGGCATCCTGACATAGAGATTGATTAAATGAGTTGTGTACAAAAGCTTGAACATGTTGGAGCTCAGCACTGTCACTGCAAATATTTTAGAAAAATACCTTGAGCTGTCCTTGGACATTCCTCAATTGTTTCTGGGCTTCTGATGCCTGGCGGTTGGCATGGCTCAGCTGAATCTCCATCTCATTGAGGTCTCCCTCCATCTTCTTCTTGACTCTCAGGGCATCGTTCCTGCTTCTCACCTCAGCATCAAGAGTGGTCTGCATGGACTCAATCACCCTCTGGCTGTTCCTCTTGATCTGCTCCATCTCCTCATCTTTCTCGGCTAACTTCCTGTCAATTTCACCCTTGACCTGATTGAGCTCAAGCTGGATACGGAGAATCTTGGACTCTTCATGCTCCAGTGTTGCCTGCAAAATTTAATTTAGACAGTAATATATGGTATATAGATTGCATTAAATATGAACTCACTTGTTTAACTTGGTTTAGTAATTACCAGATAAATATATGTACCTCTGCTTCTTCTAGGGCAGCCTGGATTTCTGATTTCTCAGTCTCTGCAGTTTTTTTCCCCTTCTCCAGCTCATGAATGGTCTTTCCAGTCTCTCCAAGTTGTTCAGTCAGGTCAGAAATCTCCTCTACAAGGACATACGTACACATTGGACGTCAATTTAATTATTATAGTCACTATTCATATTGCATTTATTTGCCATGGTTATCTGTTCACCTCACCCATTGCCTGGGTGTTGATTTGATAGCCAGGTCACCAGAATGTTCAACAGGCTTTCTCAACACTTTACCTTGTGTTAAATACATCAAAGACCAAGGTAATCTGGTTTGGGAAAATACTTTTTAACCCACCAGGTACAATTTCCACACTTCGCAGGATAGATCTTAAGACAGTCACTACCTCTAAAATGTGGGTATTTGGCTTGATAGCACTTTATCCTTCACGCACCACATTTCTAAGATGCAGACAAAAATTTTATCCAGACTCAGTTTTGTATATCGCGATCGCTCATTCTTCACTTCATCTGTCAAATGACTTTTAGACCAGCTGACTATTCTAGATTATGGTGATGTAATTTATAAATCAGCATCTAAGGGTACACTGGATCATCTTGATGTGCTGTACCACTCTGCCATCAGGTTTGCTACCAGTACCCCTTACAGATCACACCATTGCCAACTGTATCTGTTAACTGGCCATCCTTACGCACATGCTGCAAGATCCAATGACTCGCAAATATTTATGCCTCTACTTGGTTTAACTCCTTCATATCTGCGTAATTTGTTAAAAATATGATCCTCTTTGGTCGGCTAATCTCATTCAGCTCAATGTACCCACTATAAGGACTTTATGGGGCCAGTTATCTTTCAGCTTGTCTGCTGCTAGGGACTGGGAAAAAAAGCATAAACCTGGACAATTTATTCCTCTACCTGCCTAAAGTTTTATGGGCTCTATCTCAGAAATATGCTGTTGTTTTGACTCGTATTGATCTGTTCTATCTTGCTAATGGCATATGACTGTTGCTGCTTTATCTTGCCTTGCACTGTAAATGTTGACTTGTGCTTAGTTTTGTGCTCTTGCTGTTGTATTTTGTATTTGTATGCTGCTTGTCTTGTGCTTCTTAACTGACTTTTTTATTGTCTGTTGTTGCTGTCCTGTCTGCCCGTATTTTATTTTTCTTTATTGTATTTTTTTAAACCCCTACTTCTTCCCCCTCTCCCTTTGCCCCCTCAATTTTCAAAGTGTAATTTGAGACTCATAAATGAAGAAATGAAGATACCATCATTATAATAATGAAGACGTGTACATACGCTGCAGGTTTTTGTTCTCTCTCTTCAGTGTCTCCAGTTGGTCCAGAGCTTCTTCATAGGAGTTCTTCATCTTGAAGAGCTCAGTGCTGAGAGAACGGGCCTCTTTCAGAGACCCCTCCAGCTCTGCCTGGCCTTCTTCAAACTTCTGCTTCCATTCTGCCAGAACCTGGAAACATGGTAAAACTCGGCCATTAATACCACTTCTATCTGGCATTAGTTTTAACACCTGATAGTGACATCCAACACAGTTGTTAGTGCCCCTAGTTTTGGTGATTTGGTTAGATTTACCTTGTCAAAGTTTCTTTGCTTCTTGTCAAGAATGGCAGCCTGGGCATTTGCCCTCTCCACATCAATCATGAGATCCTCCACTTCACCCTGCAGTCTCTGTTTTGTTTTCTCTAGAGAGGCACACTTGGAGTTCACAGCTTCAATAGACTCCTCTGCCTCCTGCAGACGCTGTGCAAGCTTTTTCCTGTAGAGAGTGGTGATTTAATTTGGTTTTTAAGACTCTTTCTGATTGTGTGATATGCAGTGAATCTAGAATGAAGTTTTATAAAGTGTTTAGTTACTTGGCTTCCTCCAGCTCCTCAGTGCGCTGGATGGCATCAGTTTCATATTTGGATCTCCACTGAGCCACCTCACTGTTGGCCTTGGACATTCCGCGCTGCAGCTCAGCCTTAGCCTCCTGTTCCTCCTCAAACTGCTCCCTCAGCATGTCACAGTCATGGCGGGCTGACTGCAATCCATGCGCCAGAGCATTCTTGGCCTTAAAGTCAATGTAAGAGGTAGAATGCAAATTAATGGATGGTTGTAATGGAGAAATCTATTGAATGAATAGGGTAGTACAGTTAATTTATCTACTTTCCAGGTCCTGCTTTGCATTGTTTAATAAGGCTGTGAAATATGTTATGCTTTCTTAATCTTTTACCTTGACCTCCTCTTCAATGTGCCTCTTGAGCTCCTCAATCTGCTGTGTGTAGGCTTGTTTGCCTCTCGTCAGCTGGGAAACAAGAGCTTCTTTCTCTTCTAACTGGCGACTGAATTCACCTGAGTAAACCAAATTATTGTGTAACTCCATCATATTCTTTTTACTTTAAATCAGGGGTGGGGAACCTCATCCGCAAAGGGTCGGTGTGGGGGCAGGTTTTATCTGTAAAGGGCCGGTGTGGGGGCAGGTTTTATCTGTAAAGGGCCGGTGTCGGTCACTAAGACACCTGATTCAACTAATTAACTAATCTTCAATCAAGACTTTGATGAGTAGAATCAGGTGTCTTAGTGCTGGGCTAAAACAAAAACCCGCACCCACTCCAGCCCTTTTTGGATGAGGTTCCCCACCCCTGCTTTAAATCATTTAATGAAAAATGTATATTTGATATATGCACCATTTTCAGTATGAAGTCTTGCTTTATGTGCACTTATGTCGTTCAGCTGCCGTACATGCTCATCATTTTTGGTTTTGAGTTCACTCAGTTGATCTTCAAGGGTGCGGCACATTTTCTCAAGGTTGCCCTGTTGGAAAAAAGTTTGTTTAGGGCTTGAAATGTTTAATGACGCTTCCAAATGAGTGCAAATAAACCTTCTGTATACCTTTGATTTGGCAACAGCCTCCATGTTACTGGAGAGGTCATCAATCTCCATTTTGTATTCACTCTTCTCCTTCTCCAGTTTCTGCTTGACGCGCTGAAGGTTGTCAATTTGTTCTCCCAACTCTGCCACACTGTCGGCCTGCTTCTTACGGAGGGCGGCAGCGGTGGCTTCATGCTGCAGGGTGGACTCTTCCAGATCACGGCGCAGCTTCTGGAACTCAGCTTCACGCTTCTTGTTCATCTCAATCTGAGCAGAAGTTGCTCCACCCGCTTCTTCTAGCCTCTCACTGATCTCCTCAAGTTCCCTGGAGAGATCAGACCTCTGCTTCTCAACCTTGGCCCGAGCAGCACGCTCAGCCTCGATTTCTTCCTCCAGCTCCTCAATACGAGCCTGTGGTACACAGTAGTGTAGGTTTAGATCATTTATGGGACTTTAATCAGCTCTATCACAGCTCTAACTGGAATTTGAAGGCAATGAGAGATACCTGGAGTTCCTTAATCTTCTTCTGAAGCTGAGCACTCAAGGTTTGTTCATCCTCAACCCTGCTGAGAAGCTGGCTCATCTCAAAGTCCTTCCTGTGTGGAATACACAATAAACATATAAGAGAACACTTTTCTGGAGATTATTTTGCATTTTTATAATTACATTTGCTATCATTGGATTGATTCAAATCTTTTCTTACTTCTTGATCTTTTCATCTGACTGCTGCTTGTCATTCTCCAGATCCATTATGGATTCCTGTGCCAGTTTCAGATCACCTTCAAGCTTTCTCTTGGCTCTCTCAAGGTCCATGCGAAGCTTCTTCTCCTGTTCCAGAGAGCCTTCCAACTATTGTAGGAAATATAGGTTAAATAAGGTTTTGTTAAAAACTATATACAATTTAAGTGATCTTCATAGACTTTCTTTCTTGACATTACAGAATTTTTCTACTCCAGAGGTTTTACCTTTTGGTAAAGAGGTTTTTTTTACTCACATCATCTACTTGCTGCTCAAGTTTGGTCTTTGCTTTAGTCAGAGTGTTGACTTTGTCTTCCTCTGCTTGGAGATCATCCAGGGTCTGCTGGTGTGCCTCTTGGAGGGCTTTCTTCTCCTTTGTCAACTTCGCAATGCCCTCATCCAGAGAGGCCATCTCTTCAGTCAGGTTTTTTACCTAAATTAATACATTTCACACCATGTCAGAGAGATTTGAAGTCCCTGGAAAAGCACACAAACTGTATTTATCAAGTGTAAACCTTGTTTTCTGTGGCATGTTTCTCCTTCTCCACTTTGGCCAAGGTGAGCTCTAAGTCATCAATGTCTTTCTTCAGCTCAGAACATTCATCCTCCAGTTTCCTCTTCTTGGCAGTGAGCTCAGCATTGATTTCCTCCTCATCCTCCAGTCTCTCATTTGTCTCTTTGAGTTTTGCTTCAAGCTGGATCTTCGCTTTGATGAGACCCTCACATCTTTCCTCAGCATCAGAGAGGCTCTCACCTTCCTTTAATTAATAAAAAATTTGAATAACAAATTTCCCATTTAAGTAGAAAGAGGTGGAAATATAACATCATCAATCTGAAGGTAAACTTACAGATGCTACAGTCAACTGCAGGTCATTCTTTTCCTGCAGCAGAGACACCATTTTCTCCTCAAGCTCCTTCTTCTTGGCTAATGCCTTCACCAGGTCCTCCTTGCACTTGGCAAAGTCTTCCTTCATGCTGGCCATTTCCTTCTCAGCTTCAGCACTCTGGAGAAGTGGCTTGATCTTGAAGTAAAGCTTCATCCATGGCCAGTGTTTCACATTCATGAATGAGCGGACGTTGTATTGGATGGAGTAAACGGATTCTCTGTTTAAAACATGATCGTAGTGAGGTTAGTATTTCAGCAAAATATTGCAGAATTGTGTACTTGAGACAATGTAATTGGTTGATCATTTATGCAAACAACAAATATCTAATTGAATCTCTTATTTTTTTTATGTAATAATCCACACAATGACTAGAACAGTGTATTTACATGATGAGCTACCTTAACATTTGTTGCTCTTTCTAAGAACGGTATTAACATGTCTGTGTTTATATCTTTTCTGCATAGTAACATACCTTCTTTCCATCATTTTGGCAAACTCTCTTCTCATGAGGAAGACGCGGCAGAGGCCTGAGTCATGGTCACTAGTTTTGCCAGTTTGTCATCTCGCATCTCCTCCAGGGTACCCAGCAAACCAGCTTTGAAGAACACCTGGAGAAAATATTGTAAATATTCAGGGCCAGATTTACTAAAGGATTATAACCCCTTTTCCTACGCAAAAAAAAAGTCGCTAATAGGCCGCAATATCTACTTCGGATTTACTAGTCGTAATGGGTCACAATCGCTATTTGGATGTCATTTGCGACTTTCCTTTTGACATATAGTTAAATGTCTTCCTGCATATGTATATCTGGAGTGAACGGCTAAAAGCGGGTGGAAATTATGTAAATTAGACTAATTTAGTATTCAGTCTAATTTGCTAAAGCATGCATTAATTGTGACTGTCCACTTTGCATGAAAATTTTTAGAACTCCTGAAAGCAGGCGGTAATATGTCTGCGCTGATATAGCCTATAGCTCATACACAGGATGCTGGAGAAGGGTGTCAGCTTGCAGTTAGTATAAAAACACAGTTCTGAATTTAAACAATTTAAATAATTGTGTTTTTACAAAATAGGTTGTTAATGTGTTGATATCCGTGACCACAACAGAGCGGCAATATAGTGAATGTTTTTCACTGCAACTGTTTCCTTAGTAAATACGGCCCACAGTGGTTAGTACGACAAAGCATGACCTTCATGGACCAATTTCCAGTTTCAGGTTTTCAGTTGTATGTTAAATTTCTGCATTTATTTATTTATTTATTGATTTCTATAAATAAAAATAAGCATATCCAATTCCCACCCAAATTTGGAATGGCCAATTGTCTGCAACCACAGCCGCATAAATGCGCAAACCCCACTGCCGATTCATGAGAGTATAGACATCTACGGTTGTCCTCAGAAACATGTGGTGCTGCCAGCTGCTTCTTTTCACAGCGCCGACTAAAGCGAAGCTTTGACTCTACGGGCTCCTGATCAGCCAGCAGGGGTTGCTTGATAGCGATGCGTGTGGATGCCTATCCGACTGAACCTCCCTATTCCTTGGGCGAGGCAAGTATCTTACCTTGTCTGAAGTATCTTACCTTGGTGTGGCCAAACTTGTACTGAGTCTGGTCCACATCAATGGACCCCAGAAGCTTCTCAGAAGCTTTCTTGTTGTCAATGAACTGTCCCTCAGGGATGACAGCGGCATTCAATACTTTGTATCTAAAAGAAAATACTTTTTAAAAAACTGGAAACATTGCTATGACGTGAAATTATTGTGTCATTATACGTACCACGTTATTACCACTATCAATATCTGCTACTAAATATGAAATAAATACACAATCCTACCATTGGTTTTACACATAGAGATGTTCCTTTCAAAATTAAGTGGTCATTTATTGTCTTGGATAATCTGTTTGAGAAATACACACCAGTTTAGCATGTTATTACACAATGTGGAACGTCTGCGCACAGTACCCCATATGCACTACCTGCGGCTCTGAAGTATTTCACGTCATTCCGGTTTTATTCACAACTGTTTTATCCGATAGGCGACAGTATATCCTTTTCAAAGGTGTTTGCTATTTTTTCTGGGATGCTTTGAACAAAAAATTACAGCCCAGCGTAACAGCATTTTTAATCTAGTCAATGTACTATGATGCAAACAGCTACAGAAAACACATTCGCTGGCGGTTTTTCGTCCTCGATATGAAAAAAAGTTTCGCTTGTAATATTCAGTTCTTCTCGCTGGCTACACATGTACGTTAGTTTTTCCACTTGATCACTGTCTTGTTCAGTAGACTATATTAGATATGGTTATTTTCAGATTTTGAGCGCATTTCACACACTGTAATGTAAGTACTCATTGATCAGTCATGTTTTATGTTTGACGCACCGACTTTCTTTGAAGCTCGAACATTTGACAGCATTTTCTTGTTGGTGGAATATTATTTTATTGTAATGTTATGCATAATATAGGCTTTAGGCTTCGTATCTTCTATTACATTACATTACAGGCATTTAGCAGACGCTCTTATCCAGAGCGACTTACACAACGTCTTATTACATCTTATTACATTTATCCATTCATACAGCTGGATATATACTGAAGCAATTCAAGTTAAGTACCTTGCTCAAGGGTACAACGGCAGTGTCTTACTTGGGAATCGAACCTGCAGTCCAGTTCCTTAACCATTATTGCAATGGGTTTCTTAATGGTTCGGATATTCAAACACGAAGGTGGGGGGATCAGAACAAGTCTGCTCACAATAGTGAGGACCAATAAGTGGGAGAGAAAATAATAAAGGAGAAAGAAAAGACAGGAACGTAATTCCTGAAGGCTTAAACAGCCACAAACGAAAATAAACCCACAAAAACGGGCGAACTAGAAACCTAGTGAATAAACAACTAAATCTCCCGAGCTCAAGTAATGAGCAGAACGGGAAACTCAGCAAATAAAAAAAACACTCTCGGCTACCGTAGCTCAAAGCCGGTAGAGTGTAAAACCAAAACGAAAGTAAAAAGAAATACTATTTCTAAAATAGATAGCACTCATATGGAGTGTTCCTGGGTCGGTCCTTAACATCTGCAGCAAGTTCCATAATGATGGGATCATTTCTGTTAGTTATAACCATTTAAGTGAAAGGCCATTCCCACTTCATTGGTCAATAGCAGCTATATTGTTTATCCGATCGGTCTGAAAAATTGTAGATTTAATCGGACTGGTATGTTGAAGCCACAAAGTTTGGTGTAGATTGGTCAATTGGTCGAGGAGGAGTTTGATTTTAAAGGTTTTTCAGAAAATCCAAGATGGTGAAAAATCTACCCAGACAGATTTTAATGGTCCCATTTAATTTTTTGTTCAGTATTGTTGGTTGCACCATTGCCATGGCAACCACATTAGTACAATAGAATAGACTAACTTTTATTTTCCAGTGAGTGAACTTCAGTAATTAATAATATATTAAATAATGAATGAATGTCAATAATATTTGATTTGGGAGTAGCGATTACCGATATCTATATGCCTGCCAAGTTATAATTACAATTTGGTGAGGGCATGTGCGGTGATACCTTCTAACTAGTTTCATAAGAATCAGTCAAGCGTTTAAGGAAAAAATACCTGCAAACTGTATAGGGTTACCGGACCCTTCGGGCCTGCTACTACGAATTACCTCTGCTTGAAGTCACCATAGAGGATTCTGCTGGGGAAACCCTTTCTGCAGATTCTGATCCCTTCCAGCACACCGTTACACCTCAGCTGGTGGATAACCAAGAAGTTCTCCATGAGACCTAGAAAATAAATAAAATATTTTTAATATACATAAATCTTCAATATGTACAAAAAACGATGTAATTGCAGGGTACTGTGCCTGAATACACTACAGATTATTTACTACTACAGGAATTTTAACTATTTAGTTTCCTGAATCATTTTTTGCAAGTTGAACTGATGTGTTTCATCTGTTTCAGTTCCTGTCATATGTACATTTAATGGATGGGTAAAGGGCCTTAACTACAGTACTTACCTGGTGTCTTTGTCTCATTAGGAATCAAGCAACGCACAAAGTGAGGATGAGTGCTCCTCAGGTTGCTCATCAGCTTGCCCAAGTTCTCCTGTGAGATGGGAGAAGGCATAATAGTGGGCAAGCAGTATGGCGATATCTTTTAATTGTCTGGTAGTTGTATTTATACTTAAAATAATGTTATGATTGATGTCCTATATATATCAATCTTATCATAATAGAGTGACATGGTTTCAGCTTCGGGACACAATCATGTATGATGAAAATAGCAGTGAGTGCGTATAATTGTATGTTTGGGAGAGGCAGCGGTAAGACAGATGGTCTCTAGGTAAAACAAATATATGTGACACACTGGCAAGTTCTTTCAAAATGTATCTTTTTCAGATAAAATAGAGACCCAGCAACCAGATTAGGTACAGTGTATAAATTGAGTACTCCTAGCTTAGCAATGCTGTATTTTTCCAATGCATGTCTTCTTTTAAAAAAATGCTTTTTGGCCCCTTTTCCGCACAATTTGGAATCATATTTTATAATAGGTCATTGCCCAACCTCCGCTTTTGATTTGGGAGGGCACAAGTATGTTCTCTCTTCGACAGCATGTCACATTACCTGCTGTTTTTTATAATACAGCAGTTAACAAGTTTCATCACTTAATATGATGAGTTACCCAAGTAATCATACATAGCAGCATAGTTTCACTTGTATTTAAGCAAATTCATTACCCTGAATAGAGCAGACACAGTCTGGAAAGAGCCACCCTTCTTCTTGCCCGCCTTTTTGCCTTTTGCTTCTGTTTGCACATGACGAATTAAACACAGACTTTTAATACTATTTTAAGCAAATTTTTCAGTTACACATTTTCATTAGGAACTATGATTTCTATTTCTGCATGGTAATTTATTTTCAAAACTATATACGCTGCATAAGTGATTATACAATTTTCTAAGTGGTTCCACAATTTTAATTAAAAAAATATCAAACTGTAGACTAGCTTCCATATATAGCACATGCATTTTAGCCTGAAAATATAAAGATAAAGATGAACTTCTGCCTTTTGCAGCATCTGTTTTTACATGAGACATTACACATTGGCATGACGGTCAGCAGTTGATTTTAATATTATATTGATCCATTTTCCAGTTACCTGCTTGAAAACAAATTTCCATTAGGAACTATGATATAATATAGTTTTGCATTGGTAATTTCTTTTAAAAAATTTACTTTCACATTTTGTAAGTGGTTCTAACAATTTCAATAAAAAAACAACTGTTGCCTTGCTTCCACATATAGCAACTGAATTTTAGCCTGACTATATAATGATAAACTTCTACTAAATTGTGACTGTGCACAAGAAAGACTATTACAGTAATATAAATCAGTTGTGCCGTACCATCTCCACCATGGGATGCATACAGGAGACACAACAGTTTGACTGATGACTTCTGGTACAGCTGTATCACAGAGTCATTCAGGGGGTCCTTGTTCTTGTCCAGCCAGCCACTGATGTTGTAGTCGACACAGCCAGCATAGTGCATCAGGGAGAAGTGGGCCTCAGCCTTTCCTTTGGCAGGTTTGGGTTTTTGGAAGGCAGCGGTTTTTCCCAGATGTTGATCATTGAGCTTGTTTTTGAAGGTTGTGTCTGAAGCCTTGGGGAACATACACTCCTCTTCAAGGATGGAGAAGATGCCCATTGGCTGGTAAAGACAGAATTATTTCCATGTGGTGAACAGGAGGACAGCAGGTCATATTTGTGTCTGTTCATAATAAAAGGAATCTCCCTTACCTTCTCAATAAGCTCAATGCAGGCAGCTAAGTCCATACCGAAATCAATGAACACCCATTCAATTCCCTCTTTCTTATACTCCTCTTGTTCCAGCACAAACATGTGGTGGTTAAAGAACTGTTGCAGTTTCTCATTGGTAAAGTTGATACACAGCTGCTCCAAGCTGTTGAACTGAAGATACAAACTTTTATGAAATGGGCTATTCTCATGTAGTTATAATGATCTTTCATGATCTATCACAGGGTGCCTCCACTCACATCAAAGATTTCAAATCCGGCAATATCCAGGACACCAATGAAGAAATTTCTTGGTTGCTTTGTGTCCAACATCTCATTGATGCGAATGACCATCCACGAGAACATTTTCTCATAGACAGATTTGCACAGAGCATTAACAGAGTTGTGGACCTAATAGCGTAAAGAGAAAAAATCATAAATGTCTTGTCAGAATATTTAAATTTGTTATATACATTAAAGTATTCCCTGAACAAAAAACACAATTATGCTTAATTTAAAATACTATTAAATATATTATATAGTGTATTATAATATTGGAGTATTACAGAATAATACTTAAAATTGAGATACATTACCTGTTGTACAGTCTGCCCTTTGGTCACATACTCGTTTCCAACCTTCACTCTGGGGTAACACAGACCTTTCAGCACGTCAGCTGAGTTCAGGCCCATGAGGTAAGCAATTTTATCTGCCACTGAAATGAAGAGAATCAAGGTGTGATCCTAAATCCTAAAATCAATGACAATGCTTTTATGCTCACAAAAACCTTATCAACCAGACTACTGAATAATCATCATAGCTACTTTTAAAGTAAGTGCATAAACAGAGCAATGTGTTACACTTACCCTCAGTGCCATCAGGTTCAGCCTGCTCCTCTCGCTGCTTTTGCTTAAATTTCATGTTCCCATGATGCAGACAAGCACCAGTCAGCTTGTAGATGCTTATCTTCTCATCAGCATTGAAGCCCAAGATGTCAATAGCAGTCTACAATGAAAACAACAACATTTAATTATATATCAGGCATTCATGTATTTTATATTAATACGATATTGTACACCAGTGTGGTCACCAACCCTCTTCCTGGAGATCTACCGTCCTGTAGCTTTTCAGTTCAAAATTTATTTAGCACTCCTGATTCTACTAATTAGCAGCTCAATGAGATCTGTTGAATAAGATGTGCTTTGTTAGGATCGGAGTGAAACCCTACTGGATGGCAGATCTCCAGGAGCAGGGTTGGGGACCACTGGTGTACTGAGAGAGAGTTCTGAGCCTGGATTCAATCATCCTTTATCTTTACCTCAGTTTGATTCATAAATGCAGGTGTCAACAAAGATTGGTCAGTTAAGTATTCACCAACATTGCTGTGTTTGTGAAGGAATACACAAACACAATTAATATTATGACAGTATCAAGTACCAAGGTGAATGGTTGGTAACTCTGTAAAGTTCTGTATAGTAAATCTGCTGCTTCAGCAATACTGGTGTAAAGCAATACTTTTTGTGGTTGGGTAGTGGAGTAAAATCACTTACATCTGTGGCGATGAACTCCTCCACATCGTCAATACTTTTGACAGTGATTTCTCCTTGGCTGACCATAGGGTAGTCATATGGATTGGTGGTAATGAGAAGAGCCTCTGTAAGACACAGTAATCAGTCATACAAACCTTTCTGAAAATTGCAAGTGGTATTCACAGAATTAATATTGTAATTTCATACCTAGCAGTTCTGGTTTGTGGCCTGTCATAAGCTGGTAGAAGATGTGGAAGCTGCGCTCAGCTGACAGCTGGAATGTTACTCTAGACTTTTCCAGCAAATCTGTGGGAAGAAAATAGCATTTTCATACAAAAGGTTTTTGGATCACTTGCTAAACTGAAACAGTGGGTCAGTTAGAGACTTACAGGTTTCAATATCAGCAGAAGCCAGCTTTCCTGATGTAGCAAAGTGGATTCTGATGAACTTTCCCTGAACAATTAACAAAATTAAATGGGATTAAATGCTGCCTCAATTTAGCACTGTTAATGTAAGGAAGTTAGGATTTTCAGTATCAGTGCAAACTTACAAAACGGGAGGAGTTGTCATTCCTCACAGTCTTCGCATTACCATAAGACTCCAGCAGGGGGTTCGCTGCAATGATTTGATCCTCCAGTGATCCCTACAGTAGACATCAGACACTTCAGAAATGTGCTACAGCAGATAATGTTGCCAATATATTTGCAAATTTCTAGAGGCTCCCTCTAACCTGCATTTTGCTCGCTGATTGCTCTGCTTTCTTTCCTCCAGCCACTGCAATTGTCGCAAAGTACTGAATGACACGTTTTGTGTTCACAGTCTTCCCTGCACCAGATTCTCCGCTGTGGACAAACATAGAGACATTTTAGGTAACACTTTACAATAAGGGTTACACTAATTAGCGTGAATTAATACAGTACTAAACATTAATTAGCAGTAAGTATGTGTTTATTAAGGTTTATGAATGTTAACTAAGATAAAAAAATACATAAATAAATAGTTAATAAAGATTATAATTCACTTAAGCCATTTCATTAATGGTAATGTCTTTGTTAAGGTTTATAAAGGGTGAATAACTTAATATTTCTGTTCCCTCACAAAATGTCACACCTCACACAAAAGCGATAACAAAATAGTTTATAATGATGGATGTGAATGATTTGTAAGTGTAGTCTTGACCCTCCTCCCGCCTACACCTACCAAAACGCCATGATGCCACTGTGGGCAAAATGTACACAACCTGTAAAACATTATCCTGAGAGCAATATGGCAACTCTATTGTTTCAAATAATGTGTGTAATTTTTTGGGTGTATGACTTGTTACAATAATCTTTATTAACCATTTATTAATGTATTTGATGATCTTAGTTAACATTCATAAACATTAATAAACACATTAATTAACTGTTAATTAATGTGTATTACTGTATATTAATTAATGATAATTCCTGTAACCTTATTGTAAAGTGTGACCATATTTTAAAACCCATATAATTGTGAGAATTTAAATGGTTGTACCTAAAAAAAATGGGTTTGAATACTTGAAAATGTGCATTACAAAAATGTATTTTCAATTATTTATTTTTAGCTTTCTTTTAACAGTTTATGAAAATGTATGGGGTACATACGTAATCAGAATGGACTGGTTTTCACGATCTGCAATAGGAATGAAAAGAAATATGATATATTAGACAAACATCATAATTCACAGCCCATGTAGAATTTTACATTTGACAATGATATAAATAAAATACATTTCTTCCATTCCTATCCATTTCACCACATTGGGTAAAGCAAGACGGTCCTTACCCAATAACAGATTCTTCTTCTCTCTTTTTAAGCCTAAATTGTCCCTCCCTGACTGGTGAATATATATTATTGAAGCTATTTGCATTCTAATGGCTGGTATCCTGGATTTAACGATGGTGAGATTGAGGCCTTTTTGAGTAGGACGCATTGTTATCCTTCTCTATGTGTGGAACCTTTTGCCTTTGGGTGCCAATAAATGCTCACCATTCTCTGACTGTCTCTCGTCCCATATTCAATGAATCAGTCTTGCACCATCCTAGAAATGTATTTCTAATAAGCTTTGTTTCTAAGCCCACGTAATTATTTCTTTATAATTGTATAATGTTGATTGTATAATTTTTCCAATCAAGAAGACTGAGACAGGTATAACACTATTATTCACAATGCATATGTGCAGTACCGCTCTCAATTAAATCTTTGCTGGAACAGAATTTTGACAAAAGTTATTGCTTTCTGGTAATTTTGTTGTCCTAAAACCATGCATACTATTGTATACCAGTATATTAGAGTAATCTGAACAACTTGTACAAGAAGATATTTTTACCAGTGAGCATAAACTGATAGGCATTGTCAGAGATGGAGAAGATGTGGGGTGGGGCCTCAATTCTCTTTTTGCCTCTGTATGCTTCCACAACAGTGCTATCGTACACTGGGAGCCACTTGTAGGGATTCACAGTGACGCAGAACAGCCCAGAATAGGTCTGAAACAGTGAAAGTAGATACAGGAATTATCTGCAGGGTTACAAGAAACTTTTTTCTGCATTGTCAAATGTATTCAAAGGTTTTAGTGGAAAACTCACGTAGATCATCCATGCTGCATAACGCTCTTTGAGGTTATACAGCACACAGGGCTCGTTGAGGTGGGTCATCATGGCCATGTCCTCAATCTTATCAAACTTGGGAGGATTCATTGGGTGGATGTCATCCTCTTTGACTGTTATTTTCTGTGAAACAAAATGAAAATGAAAGTGGTGGTTTGATAGTGTTTTTATCTGAGAGATGGGAGTTGTGTTATGTGGCTATAGGCTACTTTTGAATAACAGGTTAATAAGGTTTGTTTTCAAGAAGGCCAACTCTACACAGGACCTGAACATGGAGAATAAATCCTACATTCTGAAATCCTACATTCTGCTGTCTTAGTCTACCAGTGGTAATGTAAGCATGAGAAATAATGGGGCACATATTACTTTAACATTTTAGGCTGGCGCTTTTATCCAGTGTGACTTATAATAAGCACACACACATACACACAGTTATGATCGCTGACAATGCAGCACAAAATAAATAAATAACCAAATTATACCTATGTCAAACATCCAAAGTTTAATCTCAAGTTTTTCCTCCAATGGCAAAGTGCAAAAACTCACCGACAACAAATAATCCACATAATTCATTATTTTAATGTAATTGTGTTAGCTAGCTAGCTTGCTAGCCATGGAGGCTGCAAGGTCATTTTTTTCTGCACATGAAAATGAATGGTCATGCCACCCAATAGTCTTTAACCAACAGTTGCTCATCAAAATCTCTACTACAGTAGTTATTTTATTTATGGGGCATAACGGCACAACATTTATTGTGCCCCAAGCTCAACATAAGTTTTTCAACTGTGCATGCAGAGGAGGATTTTTTGCTCGCTCTCACACCATTCACATATAAGCTCCATGGGGCCAGGAGCTTCAGCTGTACTTACTTGATTCCCTTCCAGAGTTTCAACAGTGGCTTTGCCCCCCTCTCTGCTAACAAGTTTCCCTTTGAGGAACATCTCCTTGGGCTCAGTCACAAAGTAGGCCGTTTTGGCATCAAAGGGTGTGTTCTGGGCCTCGATTCTCTCCTTCTCAGGCTTCCGAAGGTAAACGGACGCCGGGCCATAGGCCGACATCTCCGCGTCTGTACTCATGATGGCACTTTACTGAGGGGAAATAAAGGAAATATTCATCTGAATACAACATTTCATCTAAATGAACTAGAAATAAATAATAAACCTTCCATTGTAGAGGAGTGCCATGGTTTTTTTATAATTCATTTTGTCACCAAGACCTCCAACAGAAAAGCATCTTCTGCATTTTTACTATGTATCCAGGGAATGCTCAATTCTACCTTTTATTTATTATTAATTATTTTGTATGTTCATCACAGATATAAAGTGGGTTAAGACAATTTTGTTTGTTTCCTTTTTAGATTAATTTACATGTGAATCAATTGTACAGCTGAGCTCTTGAGTTCTTGGATGCATATGGGAAGGAATGATCACTGATCCTGCATGTTTCTGGAAAGGGGGGGGGGGGGGGGGGGTGGGGTCCTCAAAGGTGCTGTTAGGCTTTATTACATTACTGTTTACTCTTGCAGCATTCTATACTTAGGCCTACCTCCTTTGATGCCAAGAGAGAAAGGTGGTAGCTGGTAGTCTTTGAATGCTGAAAAATAATGGTTTTGCATTGACTATTCAATTGCTAATTTGCTGAGTTTGTTTAAGGAGAAAACATAACAAAGACAACATTTGTTGAGATATTCAGTACCCAGCTGATAACATTTAATTTAATTCTCAATGTGATTTAGATACAATAACCACACATTTCATATTTATATCAGTTATGGTTTATCTATTTCACAAACATCAAATTCTAGTATGCTGCAGTATTTTTATTTTCTCTTATTTTGTATTGGTATTAAGATAATACAATTCTGTAAATCTGGAAGCTTTTACAACATTAAAGTAAATCTCACTCACCTTCCTGTGTGCCAGTCAGTCCCTGGGGTATGAGGGTGGCATCTTTTATAGAGGGAGATTTGTCTTCACTCAGCAGAACTGAACTCCTCTATTTGGTCATGTATTCTTACCCTCTTATTAGATACCAAGTGCCTGTAGCAGTACCCATGATATTATTTTTACCTTTTGATAAATCACTTAAATTTAAATAATTGTATATGGGGCTTCTTACTGAGTTACATCATATTCCTTATTATAGCTAGCTATATAACTTGAGGTTGTGCTATATTGTGGTTATTGGAATGGCTAGCATAATGGCTAGCACAATATAACACGACCTCTTCAGTGTTATTGCTTAATTATCGATCATGGCGTTCGATAGCTCATTTTAGCTATTTACATCTATCAGCCATGAATATAGCCATAGACACAATGCAGTCTAATACTAGTTAAATTTGTAGCTGGCAATTGGTATTATGCTAATCAGAATCTTAATATTGCCTGTTATAGCCTACGTGTTTTTTTTTTATCAACAATGTTTTTTGAATTGTCATGTAGTCATACCAGGCATAGATTTATTCAATTATTTGTAAAAATCAGCAAGCACATGTTGTGCCCCTAAATAAAATTAAATTTTGGAAACACCCTCTGCATGCCACTGGTAAGGACAACTGCATGTGTATAATGTATTCTGGCACTGATGAGGAGCCTCGTTTAGCTTTGGAGAAGCTGTGAAATGTCACTGGTGTACTGTTGCAGGACTCTTCCAAGTCTTAAATATTTACCATGAAATAAAGTTGGATACAAGTTCCATCCATGAATTTCAAGAATGACACCTCAGGGCAGTACAGAGATGAGCTGACTTAAGCATTACAGCATTTAGTATACCCTTGAAAAACCAAAGAAGATCAACCAAAAAGTCTTTCTTTATGACCTTGGACCCATCAGAAAGGGTATTTTTCAAAATCATGTCCCCAATTAGATGTTTCTTTATAATAAATTATACTTTAGACTTATGTCAATGAATGTTCTCACATTGAGGACTATACAACAAGAAAAAACCTCCTCTCTATCTTTTTCGTCACCCTCCCCATAACTAGCACTGGCTGTTGCACTTCCACTCATCTTCCTCGTCTTTATCTTCACCTGCCCAACTAAATCATGTCATCAAATCTTAATTTGTTCATCCATCGATTCATCAATTTTCAAACTCTCTGAGCCCATCAATGATGACATCACACAAATTGAATTTGAGAAGGATTGTCCAGATTCTCCAGAGTCTCTTTCTGAAGATGAAGCTAGCTGTGGTTGAGATAAATAATTGGCCAAGCAAGTCAAGTAAAAAAATGTAGTTTAACCTTGCTTTGCTCAAAAGATTAAGTTATTCCTAATAGGAATAACTTCATCTTTTGACGAAAATTTGGTTAAATAAGGCCAATCGAAATGTCTTTTCTATGGAAGGAAATTACTAAATTATATTTTTGCATTTATGTTTCCTTATTTAATATGCTTTTTGTTAAACAAACTGCATTTGAAAAAAACACATACAAATATACAGTATGTGTTCACATTGTGGTAAACCAACATCATGTTTGTTTGACATTTCTTAAAACCAAATTTTTTCTCCCTAACAATGTCTGTAAAGTATTGGTAATGACCCCTCAGATAGGCCCAATACATTAAAAAGCCTGTTGAAAATTCAGGCTTTAGTCTGTGATTGTGTCATTGAATCACCCACTAGATCTAATGAACCATGTTAGATGCAATTTCCATAATTTTGTGCTGACTTTAACTCTGTTGGTTTATCTCATTACCATTGTATTTGAACTGAATTTCCCACATATGCTATAGTTTAGCTTCAATGACAAGATTGTTTAATCTTTTCTGATTTCAACTGTAGGTCCATCAATTACTCGATGAAAAATGTAACCTCTTTCAAAAGGAATCATGTGCCACAGCACATTACAGAAAGATTAGTTTGAGAACTGATTGGAGTCATAAGTAGCCATTTTATAATTATGGAATATTAATTATTTGTAATATAAATGTATGTAATATAAATATGTTTCTGACATTTGTCATTATTCAATAAAAGTGTGTAATAAAAACAATGATTATGCTCCTGCAATTGTAATTAAGGTTGGAAAGAATTACACAGGGGTTTTCCAAGACCAGGGTTGGTACCCCTGGATTAGACAGAATAACATGTTTGAACATTCATGCTTTAAATGAAGCTTATCAACAAAGTACATAATTGAACTAACCATGTTTTTCACTTGCTGAAGTAAGTGGTAATTTAGTATGTTTCAGGCCTGCCTAATGGTATAAATACACCCAAATTCACACTTCCTCTTAGGGATGTACAGTGAGCACCATAATTCATTGGACAGTGACACATTTTTTGTTATTTTGGTTATGTACTCTAGCACTTTGAGTTTGAAAGGATACGATGACAATGTTTTGTTCAGTTATGGAATAACAGGTTAAATCAGCAGGGTTTTAATTGGAAACCTGGTCACTGTAATTAAAAAAATATGAATGAAGAATAGGTTCAAATTCAGTTAAAAATTGTGATATTTAAAATAATTCGTTTTTTGAACCATATCGAGAAGTAAAAAAAAAAAACCCCTTATGCACAGTGAATCCCCGGATCAATAGGCTATTTTAAAAACATTTGTAAAAATGTGATTTGAAAATTCTGAATTAATGCAATATTCGCTGCACAGTTTTGAACTTTTTTCAATCAAAAACGATCAATGTACTTATAGGCTGTAGGCTATAGGCTTATAGATGAAGAGGGCTGTATTGTAATGTTCCAACTGTCTTTTGATCCAGACAACTGAAGCACATTTTCAGCACTACAAATGTCCATCTACTGCAGTGCGAGTTTTCGATTGAATGACAATTCACACATTGTTATAAATAGAGTTATTTTGCCTTAATGATGACACTAATTACACTAAAGCTGTCAGGTTGGGAACCCAAAGGTTCACGCATATTTTCCATTGTTTTATAATGTCCTGCTTATGGAAATGTGACCAATGCATTTTACTGGTAGCTTAATGCTTTAAAACAAGCCCACTTTTCCGGGATTGCAGGGACAATGTGCATGCGTCTATTCCAGGAGAGAAAATGTTTTATTTTTGGGAAAAATATAAATCCTTATTTCACAATGTAATCTTGATATTTTGTATGCATGCTTGTGTGCGCCCCTGTGCGTAACAGACAGGAAGGTGTATGCACCTATGTGAAAGCACTTATATTGCGCTGTTAAAATAACATTGAAAAAACATGACTTAAGACCAGGTTTGTGATGGTTTTAGCGCAAACGCTTTTTGCTGCCTCAAGACAAAATACATCAAAAAGTACCCTGGATACACCTCATCTTATGACTAACCCACCCAGTTCACTTGCTATGGCCGCAAGTTTATTTAGTATTTAAACAATGTGAGCGCTGGACAATAAAATGACCACTGCGTCGGACTGACACTAGCAAAGACACTTGTATTTGGGTTAGCGCCGCTTAGTGCCGGATGTAAGATAGGGCCCTTATATATCTATCCCCCTATATTTATGAAAAGATTGCCACTTGCAAAAGTGAGTTTTATGAGTCAGAACAGTTGATTTGTTGTTAAATATATCATTATTTTATGATTTACAGCAGTGCACAATTTAGCCATTTGGATAGATTTGGAGACACTAATGGACAACAGGGTACACTGCCTCTATTTTGTATCATATATTTTGAGTAGTTCTGCATCACCCTCACATTTTTCACACATGTGGAGTCTACGATCCAGGAAATGTATAGTTTTACCTGTTTCACATAATGTACCTCTCAGTATTTCACTGCAAACTAAAGAAAAACATTTCTTTCTTTTTTGTGTGCATTTTTGGCACTTTATTTTGACCTAAATTATAGGTCCACACCTGGAGTTATAAAGCCTTAAAGGGATATTTCACATTATTGTGACATAAGTCATTTTGTGGAGCCTACTCCATTATATTTGCAGAGTGTGAATACTAGCAACATCAGCGATCCCTGCTGACCATTAACAGCATCGCCGTTAGTCCGGTTGTCAGCATCCCCTTTCACTCCCATTCATTTTCAGAACCTCACCAAAATGTATCGTTTTAAAGCGGAGACTAACTACGGCGGATAATACATTGATAAAAGAGAACACGATAATATTAATGTATTATCAATGTTTTATTACCTTTTAAAAGAAACAGTCAAAAAGCTTTGTTATTTTAACTCAGTGATGAATCCTTGCGAACGATAAAGTTGACATCAATTCACCAAGTGTAGTAGACTACTATTAGTTGTAAACGGCTTCTAAGCTCAAAACAAACACGTACCTTTTCACCTTTGTGTTCTCTTTTATCAATGTATTATCCAACGTAGTTAGTTTGTGCTTTAAAACGATAAATTTTGGTGAGGTCGTGAAAATGAATGGGAGTGAATGGGGACCCTGACAACTGGGATAACGGCGATGCCGTTAACGGTCAGCAGGGACAGCCGATGTTGCTAGTATTCACACTATGCAAAGATAATGGGGTAGGCTCCACAAAATGACTTATGTCACATGAAGGTGAAATATCCCTTTAAATAGAGCACTCCTAAATAGGTGAGATGCGCGGAGCGGTTAATATCGCAGCGTTAAAATAACATTGAAACAACTGTGACATTACTTAAGACCAGGTTTGTGGTGATTTCAGTGCCAAAACTTTCTGCTACCTCAAAATAGCAATATGCCAAACATTTGCCTGACCACACCTCATCTTAAGACCAAGCCGCCCTTATGGGCGCAAGTTTACTTGCTATTTAAACAACATGAGCGCTGGATGGTGAAATGACAAGTGTGTCAGTCTGAAACTAGCAAAGACACTTGCGTGTAAGATACCGCCACTGAGTGTAAGATACAGACCTATATGTGCCTGCGAATATCAGCTCTGCATTATAATTGAAGCAGATTATTAATATTCACACTTATCTGAAAACCTGAGGAGGATATCAAATGTAGCACATTACTACATGTGAAAAAACCAGACATTTCTTTATTCTTCAAGCCAGGACAAATGCATGTTTATAATGGATTCTGGCACTGATGACAGGAGCCTAGTTTAGCTGTGGAGAAGCAGGAAATGTCACTGGTGTACTGTTGCAGGACTCTTGCATGTCTTAGATTTTTACCATTAAATAAAACTGGGTGCCGGTTCCAACCATGAATTTTATGAGTGACGACACCTCACATCAGTAAAGAGTTGAGCTGACTTCAGCATTACAGAGACACAACCACAATGTACCCCATTAACCCTTCGTAGCCCAACCCTTGAAAAACCAAAAGGAAAAAGGTTTATTATTTATGGCCTTAAACCCATCAAAAGGGTGTTTTTCTTAACATGCTCCAAATGAGATGTTTCATATATGATACCTTGGACTTTGTCAGTTCATTTCCTCATGTTGGGGAATATACAACAGACAAATCTTCGTGTCTTTCAATGTTTTGGGCGGCAGTGTGGTATAATGGTTAAGGAACTGGGTTTGTAACCGAAAGGTTGCAGGTTCGATTCCCGGGTCGGACACTGCCGTTGTACCCTTGAGCAAGGTACTTCACCTGCATTGCTTCAGTATATATCCAGCTGTATTAATGGATACTATGTATAAATGCAAAAGAAATGCTGTGTAAGTCGCTCTGGATAAGAGCGTCTGCTAAATGCCTATAATGTAATGCAATGTTTTATAACGCCCCAAATTTTAGATATTTAAAAAAAAAAATATGTGATACATTTATGTTAGTTCATATTCTCACGTTGGACAAGCAGGACAGTCATCTTTTTGATCCTGTCCTTCTTCATCAACCTTCTCAAAACGAACAATATCCGTCATACCTTCACTCATCTTCCTCATCTTCACCTGCCAACTAATTTACAGAGCCATCAACATATTCATCTAGCCATCTAGTTGTAATTTGGATTGACAAGAGCATACTGAAGCTGACACTCCATAATTAAAATAGTATAATTTGTCAGTATACATAGCAATTTATTTCCATGGGATTATACAGTCAGTTATAAAGGTTTTCTTGAATTCAGTGGTAGCATTAATATCTATTTAAATAAATAATCTGCACAGAAACAAAGATCGGCAAGATTAAGAACATACACTGTTGGTGGTAGTGTTACAATGGACTTAACAGTGCTCCTAGGAAATATTCCCAAACCTTATAAAACCTTCTGTTACGTTTCTGTCATGTTTATGCCATGTTTCATGTTTTAGTGTTTGTTCACAGTTTATTTTCTGTTTATGTTACAATGCAGTTCATTGTTTGCATACATATTTTCCATGTTTTTCCGCAGCCTTCGTTCAAGCTGTTTCTTCTCTTGCTGTCACTCACGCTTCCCTAATTGTTTCATTCTCCTGGTCTAGTTACTAATATACTAACATTAGATCAGGATTGGGTAATACTAACTATCTAACCATGTGTTCATGTTTACCTTACGTTTCTCGTACATGCTAATTACTAATTTACTAACGCTAGGTCAGGATAGGTTAACTACTAACGATTTACTAATTGCCTCGTTACGTGTCTCAAGCTGTTTTCTCAAGCTTTCCTGCTGCTCTGCTGCTCTCAAGCTAATGTCTGCACCTGTCTACACCTGTCATACTATATAAGATCAGTGTTCATGTCATGTCTTTGCGAAATTGTTGCCTTAGTTTACTATTGTCACTGTCACTTTTGAGCGTTTTCCATTGTTTTGACTACCGTTATTGATCTAGCCTGTTTATTGACCATCGTTACTGCCTGCCTATTGTTTCCACTGCCTGTTTTTGACCACGACACGAGTTGTGTCTGTTTGTACCTCTGCCCCGCGGGATAGGACTTCGGTCTGACTCCTGCTACGCCCCACGACTACGAACTTTGCTTTTTCCCTGTTTTTTACTTCTGCTCCGCTGACAGCTACTCTGGTTACCAAACTCTTGCATACGATTTCGATACATGACTGCCTTTTCCCTCGGTACTGTATCTTTGGTCTGGCTGGATTTATTGGTTTTTGGACTTTGCTTGTGTGACTACGTTTTTGGATTTCCCCATAATAAAGCCCTTGCGGGTATTTATTATCAAGTTAGTGTTCTGAGTCGCATGCATTACGGGTCCAACCCGCACACATCCGTCTCACCTTCTCCAGCTTTATGCCCTAACGACTTATCACAGCCTCCTAAACGACTTAATATCACAGGCAGTTCTTCGGTCTTTGACAGTGTGATGGGTCTGATCTGTTGTTTCAGTTGGAAGACATTACAAAGTCAGTGATGTTTAGTCTGCAATCAGACAGTTGAAAACCAGTGAATTTTAAATTAACATAGGTGGACCTCGTTAATGTTTTCAGTTGATCTCTCAAGAAAATGGAAAAATAAAAAAATACTCCTTGCCCAATTTATATTGTGGGGGTGAAAGTCAAAAAAAAAAAAAAAAAAAAATTTGTTTCTGATTTTTTCCCCCTTTTTCTCCCAATTTAGTAGCCAATTGAACCCCTATTCTAATTCAATTCCTCCCCGTGTAGCAACCGCTAGAGAACCACCGCTGCACAACCCCGTCAATCGGTATTTTTAGGGAGGGCGCTATGTCCTCTACAGGGCGCAGCTCCTGACCGTGACACGCCCTGGGTCCTACTGTGCGCAGCGATTCTCTCCGAGCCCCTCCCCCCACCCGGAAGCGACCGCCAATTGTCGCTTCCACAGGGCACCGGCCACGCTCGGCTATGGCAGGACCGGGGCACGAACCCCGATCCTCGGAGTACATAAGTCAATTTTTAAGTGTTTGTTTTTAATATCTTTCTGAAGTAATCTAAATTCTTAATTACATTTTTACATTATTTAGAGTTGTTTATTTTTTGAAGCCACTGTATATCATTGTGTAAAAAAAACTGTTTCATGGGAAAGAGGATATGTTATTGGCAAAAGTGAATGCTGGGCTCATAAATGTAATTAAAATCTGATAATCAATATCCTGACCTTTACACTATATTCTTATCTCAAGAGTAGACACTTTGGTGTGACAAAGCTTGAATTACCACATTCTCTGGTAAAATGAAAAACCACAGGGCAATTTAAGAAAAATTGGGTAGCATTTCTTTTGGAATAGAGCTTGTTTCATTTGTGTGAGCTAAGATAGCCAATATTGTTTGTAGGGCTCCTAGAGTTTTACAAAAGCAAAAAATAAAGCCATTTTAAACCCTTTTCATTCACAAACAACCTTAAAATATATGTGTGGCGAAGTAATAGTGAATGAGACAGGTTTGCAGAGCGTGGGGGGTATTACGCGTAGACGTTTCTGATAGTGTCATATCGTTATAAAGTTGTGTGTATTTCTCAAACGGATTGTCCCAGACCATAAATGACAAGTGACTCTAATTAATATTTAGTAGCAGATATTGATAGTAGATTGACATGGTATAATTACACAAGAATTTCACATGTTTATTTTGCATTTGAATAAGCAGGGCGTTTCACAGCTTTTTTGGCATACGATGGGGCTATTCTTGGTTTTATCTTGTTATGACGGAATAAAAAAGAATGTATAATATAATGTGTAATACAAATTCTAAAATATTTATTGTATGCAAAAAAAATAAGGGCCAGAGAAATATATGAAAAAATCTATAAAATCAAACTACTGGCTAAATAAATAATAATGAAATGAAAGAAATAGTAATAAATAATTCAACTGAAATAAAAGCACAATATACTGTATGCCCCTTTACAGTTTCACATGCTACTGTAAAGATAGTACTAGGAATTGTATCTGTATCATTTGCAAATAGATGCTGTACTGAAACACATTAACTTAAATGCAAACCAAGAGTCTTGAGACAAATCATGACAGATAACATATCGTGTGCAAAGCGATGCAAAACTCTGGAAACCATTTGCTTTTTAAGTTATGGCATAGCAAAAATGTTTCTAAAGCAGATGCTGTGTTTACAACAAGACTCCTCCTCATGGAGTTTTATTTGGATATTCAGAACCTCTGGATATGTTGTAAGTTAACTTACAAGCATTTTCCTTCTTGAAAGATACCACATAGATTTTCTTTCTATAGTGCTAAGCCAAAGTTGTATAGCCAGCCAGCCAGATAGCGAACTACATTGGTCTACGGAGTGATATACCACAATTGAATACCATGGTAAATAGCAGTAAATGATTTAAAGTGCCAATTGTATAAAGGGAAAATGCATTTAACTGTAGAACATTTAGTTTGCTTTGGTTTTCACTTCATTTTTATAGATAAGTTACTGCTCTTTTCCTTTGTACGGCAGAGCTAACGTTAGCTAAGCAAAATTTAGCTAGCTACCCAGGGCCTACCAAGTTACATTTAATTTGATTACAAATACATTAACCCTATTAACTTTGGCCCAAATTAGGTCTTATTTAAATGTCAATATCTCTAAAAATACTCACTGCACATTCATGGTTTAAAGTTTGAATCGAAGAAACAGCTGTATCATTCAGAAATCAACAGAATACATTTATGTCAGAATCATCACATACAGTATATTATAGACATAGGAAGTAGGGGTGCGAGGGGTGCGGCACCACCTGTCAGCAGGCAGTGAAAACTTGTGTTTGATTTAAATAAAATAAAATTGAATGCTTCTGAATGCGTCTCTCACTATATGTGACGTGAGCTGGTAAAACGGTCCGCAAGTCGCACTTCTGCAATTCACAGTACAGCGCAAAATGTGGGTGAAAACAAAAAAAATAGTTTTGACTGCAAAAGCCAACATAGACAAAAGGAGAATTCACAGCACCGGAACTCTTGTAGTCAAAAACTATATTAATCTATAAAACGAGAACAAACATAGCGTCATTATCAGCAGACAAGAGACATGCTTATTTTGGTAACTTTATTCACATGTATTAATGATTCTGAAATGACTCAACCAGCAAACAAAAGCATCAGTGAACATAAGCCTTCTGTTTTGTACTTGGGTAAGTTTCAGTTTTTGTCTATCTTTCTGTTCTATCTATTTTTCTGTTAGCCGATCTATCTATGTCTGTTAGTTACTGCATCCTGTGTAACGTTACTAGCATGTGTAAATTGCTGCTTAACGTTAGGCTACTGCATAGGCCATTTAGTGACATACAAATGCAAAAAAATATTTTCAATACTGTTATCAGCGAAAACCTGGAAATAAGTATATCATTCAGGATTTAAAGTACACTACATTTACAGAACATTTCTCATCCAGTGTACTCAGCTACGTTAGAATACTCAATAGAATAGAATGGCATTGATACGGACACAGCCTTTGTTTAACACAAACAAATACTTTTCTGGCTAAGCTAACAGTTCATTATCTAGCCAGCCCCTTGTCCAAACAAAGTATAAGCATTTTGTTGTGATATTCCTATCTACCAGGCTGTGTTTAACTAGCAGCATATCCAAACAATCTATAATTTGAGAAGCATGTTTGTAGTGATTTTCCTATATATCTATGTATTTTTTATTAAAACAAACTAAGCCTTTGTTGGCCAAGCTAACAGTTAGCTATCTGGCTAGCTGCATGTCCATGGTTATAGCCAGAGAGCATTGTGATGCAGAGGCAACAGAATTTCAGCTGCTGCACAATGCTAATGTCGGGCTCCACACAGATGGTCTTCCAGTGCAAACCCCACCCGGACTCAGCCAGGCAGAAATATATTTTTTAAAAGATCAGAGAATTCTGCTCTGATGAGGCACATCACATGCCCCCCACCAAACTACACAAAAGCTCAGAACAATACTCTATGTTTGTAAATTAAATTTTGACTGTATCTCCCCAGCTGCATTGGACATTGTAGAGCTGAACATTGAACCCTGTGCTATTGCACATCTGACCAGACTAGGACCTTTGCTATTGCACTGTTGCACACCTGACTTTGGACTTTAAGTACACCATTATAGTTTATTTTAATGTTTTTAATTTAATGTTGTCGTTTGCATTATCCTTAAATTCTTGATTATCTTCCAAATGGTTAGTTTCAGTGGCCATGTGTCTACACTTTCACCACTTAGGAGCCTATTGATTCACCTCAGCCTTTATCTGTTCAAAGATTTTTGCTCTTTATGGAATTCTATGTAATATAGCACAATGTGAACATGATACTTTTATTCTTCATGGCATGCATAGCTATTTCTGATGTAATATGGCTTAAGCGGGTAAATGATCCCTCTAACCATAAAAAGTACCTAAGAAAATTCTGGGATTGCACTTGTGGTTGAAAAGATTACGGTTGCAATTGTGGTTGAAGGCTGTGTATCTGCCTTAGCTATAGCTGATAGCCAGTGACAGATACCCTAGTGGGGAAGTCATTGGGGGTGGGGTTAGCCAGCTACTGTTCATGCCCATTAAGTTTGCCAGCCTTGAGGTGGGAATCCTTGCAAATCTTTGAGAGCCGTTTTTCTCTTATTTATGTTTTTAATTGTTTGTGGCTGTTATTATACTGCACTGTGGTACTGTATTTGTTTTTATACCTGTAATGAGAAGAATGACCAACTTGGTGTGTACATTCACTCTTGTCGTACCTTAACTCAATTAAATTAAATCAATGCAAAATAGATAGTCTATCATCTTCCACTGCAGTCATAGTCAGAAATGGACAGTGGGCGTACTCATTCTGCAAGCGGGAGGACTCCCGACCACGACTGAATGGGCGTGTTCTTCAGTCGTTTTTTACTAAACCACGTGATGTGGGATAGCTCGACATGGTCAAAACGAGTACACCCAATATGCCGGGTCGCAATGCACACGGCTTTTAAAAGGACTGAAAAGAGGTAATTTCATTAGCTGTGACTGAAGCACACCGACTGATAAATATTCAGCATAACACAGCATTTTCAACCTGCACAACGTGCTGTGAGCTGTGCACTCCTCGTCTGTGGGGCTGCGTCCCAATCCAGTTTTTGTTCCACCCTCGTAAACTTCACTTGAGAGGATGTGACGCACATAGGAGTATACACTTGCGTTTAGCAAGTGGGAGGGAGCGAGGGTGGAGCGGTTTATTTGAATTGAAATGCACTTCACCCCATCTATACTCGGAAGTTAACCATGCTGCTGCGCAGTGGCATATCGTGGGATCTGGGATGTAAAACGTCTGTCACCGTCAACGGTTTTCCTCTTCAAATTCATGCTTTCTAATGTTTAAATTATTTTGACTAAATCGAGTGCCAAATTAATTACATTCTTTAACGTGAGAAGAAAACGCAATGCTAACGTGCAACTAAAGGAATAATGGTATT
>JAKUDI010000235.1:0-27285 GCA_022702515.1 Ilyophis sp. 1 JC-2022 | reverse complement strand
CACAAGTTTTCAACAACATTTACTGATCAGGAGATTCGTTGTATGCACAGTTGGCCCACAGGACCGTCTTACTCTTTTGGCAACAATATTTTATATTCTAATATCATGAAGAATGTAATCTTGTGCTTTCCGTCAAGATGACTTAATTTATTTGAAGATGTTGTAACTTCCTGTAGGGAAATGAAAACATGACATTTAGAAGAATTGACATTTAATGTCTACATAACTATCACAATTTAAACAACTTTTTATTGTATTTTACAGTTCATATATTGGTTGCAGTATATGACCATGGATGGCATACACCAATTGATATATGGAGTAACCTATGGCAATAACCTGGTTTTTAGGTGTGAAGAACACACATATACATAATTGCATTAAACCAAGACAACTTTAAACGTCAATCGGTGTAACCGAAATTTCTGGTTATCCCCAATTATAACGTTGGTTGCACTGCCTGACATTCTTAGTATAAACAAATCTATCAGGCAGTTGTTTAGCCATATGCCAAATCATGACCATTAAATGAAATGTGTGCAATAAGCACATACAATGCAGTCTGTTAGTATTTGAACAGTGACACAATTAGTGTAGACTGGCAGCTTTAATTTGATGTTATTTACATTCATATCGGATGATCTGTGTATGAATGCATTTTTATGCATAGTTCACCCATGTTATCATTTGATATGGTAAAAATGTTGTATTCTTATCTGCTGCATAAAAGGATATTGGTAAAATTCATAGGCGTTTCAAACAAAACTATAATTTCTTAGCCATATTGCAGTATATAGTTAAATATCCTGAGAAAAGCATGCAATTAATTGCTTTGTAATGATATTAGATACATTGATAGCACTTGATTTTTACCTTTGGTAAAGCATATTTGTAATTGAAAAGTGTAAGACCTTCATTGTATTATCAGTCACAACAAACATGCTTGTTGTTCGGTACAGGAGGAAGGATACAGTTTCATAACATAATGTGTGTATGTATGAATTGTTCTGGATGGTGCATTCAGCATGACCAGAGATGGATAACAGTCCTGTGACCGACTGGTGTCCTGTATATCAGAAATCACGACGATCTCCTCTTAAATGCGTCTTCCGATTACCTGATGTTTGCAGGCGGGTATCCCCTAGGTGTGTATGTGGGTTCTCTGCCGGCGGCCCTCCGGAGCCTCTCGCTGATCCAGGTCATCATTGGTCCAGGGGACCTGAGGGCTCTTGGACAGCAGACGCCGGACCTCCAGCAGCTCCACATTGACATGTGCATCTACGACAGACAGAGCGGCCTGCAAGAACTGCCCGCGCTCTTCCCCAAGCTGAAGACCCTCAAACTGCGGTGAGTCAGACCTGCCGTGGCTTCAGAAGACTGCACCGAGGCCCCGTTTCTGCCCGTTCCCTTACAGATCATTACCGAGGGAAGCCAGTGCGGTGGTGTAGTTGGGCCAAATTGTTTCTTTGGTCGAAGGCTGCGGGTTTGAACCTGGGTTGGATGACCCTTGCCCAATTAAATCCCCCAGGTCATCGCTGCAACTGAGAGTTGAGTCGTGCTTAGTTAAAGAAAGTTTGTTCAAAATAGGTCAATAATTAATGGCCGTAAGCTATGGAAGTCACCATGGAAATGACAATCTGCCCAATAAATAAGAAACGTTATGTAATAATATAATAACAACGGTGACTGCAACACACGCGTTATAGACTTAAGCTGCAACAGCATGGTTTTAAGCTGATATTTTCTAACAGTGTTGAGCTTTGAAAAATTGGCAGAAATGTCCAGTTGTGTAAGTGGCGCTACCGTTATCTTCTATCGGTGATTGATTCGGAGTAGATCAACCAGCGACTGACATGGATTTGCAGCAGTGCCCTTTAAGTGTATTCTGATGCCTCACTTATCCACCTCTACTTATTATCGGCACAGATGCTGTAGAGTTTTCATGCAGCATGGTGCTCCTCTGAGGGTAAATCAGACGGTAAACCCTTCTACTCCAAAAATCAAAAACAGATGGTACCCTCAGAGCAGACTGAAAACATCAAAGTTCCGCCTAGATTATTTGCCGGAGTTAAAATCGGTTACATTTTTTCCCCCTCGTCCCAGTCAAACTGCGGGTCTTTAATGGTACCGAGTCAGTGATGGGGAAGACGAAAGTTGAATAGGCGATTGTGCCGCTCCGCTGAACCATGTCATTGCACAAAGCGCCGGATAGACCGTCGCATTGACTGATTGGCTCTTTCAGACGTTGCTACATGACGGAGGAGGAGTTTGTGGGCCTGGCGCAGTTGCAGCACCTTCAGCGGCTGGTGATTCTGGATGCGCAGTTGGGTTCTAGTCTTGTCCTCTCTGACCTGATCCTGAAGCTTCAAATCAAGACGGACTACAGGATTCAGGTGATCCGTTCTCTGATGCCAAGTGATCGCGCGGCCTGCGTCTGCAGCCGATACTAACCGACTGCACCATCGGGCGCCGCGTGAAAAGTTTATTCTTTTCACCAATCTTATTCTTATTATTTATTGTTCTACTTGGTCAAAAACACTTGTGTTTGCCTCTGTCTTCTCTTTCAATAAAAATCTTCACCGGTCTGGTTATCTATGCCTCTCATTAATTCTCTTATTTTGTGCAAAAGGTGACACACTTTTTAAGATTCTGGTGCTAATGGATTTTGTGGAATAGATAGAGGCTGATAGAGGCTAGAAGACCAATTATAATGTGCATTCTAAAAGGCCATTAAAAGGTTATGAAAAACTGTGGCTATAGCGTCAATTAAAATTTAGTATTCAGCGGGTATCCTTCACCTTCTGGAACACTCATCTCACCACCAAACTGTTATTCACAGACCTACAGCAAGAGGGCAGTAAACGCACATGGAAGCAAGCGATTGTGAGCGCCGTGCATTTAAATGAAGTTCCTTCAACCGATCATCTCCGGCAGTGCCTTCGCAAATATTTCACTTTATTCCATGTGATTTGCACAAAATTAGTTTTGCTGTATGATGTCCCTATGGATCAGCTGTAAGCACATTAGTGTCTGGAGTTCTGTATTAAAATTATGGCAGGCCGCTGCTGCCAACTCCCCTCCATTACTGTTATGGAAATATTCCATAAGAGAATGCGCACTTTTATATCCCTGTGATGACAAAACTGAATCATTTTGAAGTTTTTATCTCCGTTAACATCCCTTCTTCATCCAGTCTCTATAATCAGTCCAACTTTGCGTCCCATTGGCAAGGCTTTTTATCCACAGCCTACTTGGCTGAAGATTTTAAAAGAGTGCAATGGCAAGTTCATAATTATCATTTTAATATTGGAAGAGAAGATGTGTCTCCCACAGGATATTTTGTAGATTGATGGCCTTTTTATAAGCAGATGAGTCATTGTTTGTAGGGAGACATGTCCAGAAACAAGTTTATTTCCACGTGCTGCCAGTCACGTTATGTAAATGACAGAACCGAAGAAAGCGTAGCATGTTTATTTAGCTCAGTAACAGTGGCAGCTGTTTTCACACCCCATCAAAGTATCATGTTACGTTAGCATGGTGCTACAACGGACAGAGCAGGGTATTTAGAAAGAGTAAGCACTGTAGATGGAGGTGCCAACACTGTTGCCATTTTCTGTCCCCTGATCCTCCTTTGGTGGGCCAACTTTTCAGTCAGGGGTTAAGGGAGGCGTATTGACTTCCTGTCACTGCACAGGGGTAAGATCTCATTCCAGAGAATGTCAAGGTAAAGCAATGGACGTCCATGCTGGAGTTTTCCCATCCGTGCATGTGTGCGTTTATCAGGTGGGCCCATATTTTTTTACCCGGCACGTGTCGGGTAAATATAAATGGCTAAAATGTATTCATTTTTAATTGCATGAGTTGATGTGCCACAAATACTGACACGATGTGAATCAGAATTATTTCTGTGTGTGTTTGTGCGCGTGCGGTTGTGTGTCAGAGAGAGAGGTATATAATTAAATACCAGAAGGCGCGTAACTGGAGTCCATCTACACAGAATGCTAGATCCACTTCATCATTGTAGTTTAATCGGTGGGAAAACAACATCAATCTTTTGTTCTATTTTTAATTTATATGCTCACAAAGTGCATTCCACATTCCGAAACGCAATCCAAAGCCAACGGTGGCCAGCAGCCCTGCATTTCTACATACTTGGCTGTAGCGTTGCACTGGTAGAGAGGCTCTCCAGTCAGTGGGGTGTTCCCTACCTCCTCGCACATACGCGTCTCCTCTGGCCAATTTGGCGCCCGCAGTCTCTGCCAGCTTCGTAAGTATTGCAGTTAGTTACATTTACATTTTCTCAGCTTATACACTCACATATTCACAGAACCAGTGCTTTGGGCACTGTGGAATGGCAGTTTCCCACCTATTATTTGAACCGGTAGCCTTCTGGCAGCGAGACAGGTTGCTAAATAATACGGCACACTGCCGCCAATCTCCGGCAATTTAATTTAGCTGCTTAATTCCGTGGCCGCAGTCCACATAGCTATGGCTGGGCTGCAGTGGAACCGCTTGGTCTCGCTCAGGTTCCGTGTCTCCAGCACGCGTATCAAATTGAATATGATATGAATATTGATAAGCGATGTGCACGGCACCAGCAGACAGCTAATTGGTGAATCATGCGCTTTATGGCATTGATTAATGGGATCCACTTTGTGTGAAATGTGATGAACAGAGAGCGTTGGGAAGGTTCACTGTCATTTATCCTCCTTATTTTAAGATGACAAAACTGTAGAGGGGGAAAAAAGAAAATAACTTTACCGGAGACAAAACACCTCATGGTGCAACCTCCGACACAAAAAAGAACAAGAAAGGCAGAACGCTGCAAGAAAGTATTTATGCCAGTGAAAATAATAAATGCCGCAATCTGTTGCCGAATATAATAACACTTTGCTGTATAAGCTACAGTACAATTACAGGCTACTGAATACCGTCAGATGTGGTGTTATGTAAGCTGCATAAAGCGTACACAATGCCGCTCCATCCCAAGAGCAGATCCAATTAGTGTTGAAAGCTGTTTTTTTTCCCAGGAAACAAACACTTGAGCTTTAAGTCGTCATTCTTTCCCCACAATTGTTAAGACCCCATAGACACGTGTGCATGGCAGATGGTCACACAGAGACATAATAAGAGTAATTTCTCAGGTGGCCGGGAGGCCGCCGAGCGCCAGTTTACAGGCTCTGACACGGCGATGAGTTTGCGAACCAGGTCTGTGTTAAAAGTGCACTGAAGAGGGAATGGCAGCAGGTACAGGGCTACGGGTTGTGAGTTTAGCCAAGCGGAAACCTATCCACCTCACCGCTTGAGAGTTTGCGGAACACGTAAACACTGCACCGCCCTATTCACTTCACAGATGTATTAGTTTATTTATTTATTTTTGCTGCAGGCAACTTGCTCACATTTCCGCATACTAACCATTTGCAAAAATGGACGATGGCAAGTAGGTCGCTCGAGGTAGCAAGAGCGTAAGGGTTTCAACTTGTGACCCTCCACATAACCCCCCACAACTATAAATGGCCATCATAACTATAATAATAACTATAAATGCGCACATCAACACGTTACGCTGTGTTGAAGTGCGCATAATGTACGCGCAAGACTTCAATATTAATGAAAATGGAGAGATCGTGCCGCACAGTACATAGGGCAGCTGACTGTCAACGAACACATATATGAATCCGCCCATGCCTCTGAGGGCTCAAGTCCCTGCCATGTCAAGCCCCCCTAGTCTCAGAGGTATCCCATGTAATTTTGCACTTGAATAGAGAAAGTTGGTGAACTGACACAATGTTGCAGTCAGACTGCTGTGGCTCCAGCACTGTTACTTTACCTCATGTATTGCCTCAATGGCCTTTTACGAGCACAGTGGAAATGCTGATATCATGCAAATTAGGCTATGGTACAAAAATGCTACGTAAATATATTACAACTAATGAGGCTAACTAATTAAATTGACACGATAATTTACTTCTGTAGGAAATTGTCTGCAGCGGTTTGTGCTAGCCAGTTGATTTTGGCATTGACACAACAAACAGTGAATTACAGTTATATTTAGATGGGACGTAGTTTTGTTTGGGGAAGTTGTTACTTCCTCTGTTCTCCAGCACCCCAAAGCACTGGTCTTTTTTCCCAGACAGGGGTGATTCTATACCTACAGCACCCCTAGTTACCACGTCTATGTACATAAAGAGTGTGGACTGTCCCATCTTTTTTTCCCCCCCAAAATTATGAACAAAAATTTTAAAAAGCATCTTGGCCTCTTGTGGAATAAGGTATAACCAGCATAAAATTTACTTCAGGTTAACATACGGCCTCTTTGAAAAATACCTGGTTTTATTTCTTTCATCCTTCTGTGGATTGGTGAGGGTGAAGTAACAAGAGATTAAGGTTTTAGCCCATGCCATCCGGGCAATGGCGAGACCTCCCCTTTCTGTGAGTGTATTTGCCTAACCTGCCGAGCAATCAGATTAGCCTAAGAGAGAAAAGGCACCTTTGCATCGGTAATGTAAATGTCAAGGCTCTGTTTGATCGCGGACTAGCTTAGCTCCAATGTGTGTCTGCGGTAATTAATCCTCGGCCGGCAAACGCGGGCTCCCTAGAGGCGGCTTAATAACATTTGCTTGGTTAGAGGACTTAAAGACTCTCCCCACACACGCTCCCTGAGCTGGGCCACTGGGTGTTAAGATGGACTCACATGGAGGCATAGCTGCCAATCATGCATGGGAGGAAGGGCCTGGAAATTGGTCATGTGCTGTGAAGTGCAAGGGAAGGTAGAGAGAAGCCTTACTCGCGTGCCGTGCGTCAGCTCTGCCTCATGCTGCCAGCCTTTCGTACAAGCCTGCTGATTCCCAACTGTGCACTTTACTGAGATAAGTTGACTAGAAGTATGGGCATTACTTATACTCACTTTTTACTTAACCAATGGCTCTTTCCATGATGATTTGGCGTGTGAAACACCCGCACTGCTTTTTATTGCTCACCTAATGTGCACATACTATCTCAGTTAAAAGTATGGTCGTCACCAGTCATGTTGCCAGGCAAGGCACATGACCGGTAACAGTGGATTATTAGGCTGTTGCTCTTGGTCAGGAACTGTGGGTGCTCTGGTCACCTGAATTCAGAGGCATGGAAAGAAGACAATATCCACAATGTAAACTGCTGTGTGGACATACAGGATGTTACAGAATACCATAAGAAGAAAAAAACATATTCCACAGAAAACAAGAAGTGAGGTCTGCGTCCCATATTGAGTAATAATCCACAATAATATCACCTTTTCCAGCATGTTGGCAGAAGACGGAGCCAAAGCCGCCTCACCCAGTGGAGCACTACTGCCTTTCTATTGTGTTAAATGCAATCAGAGCTTGCACACACAATGTCACATGCTGTTGGCGGCTGTACATAATGGCGGGCGGAATTATAAATCTGGCTAAATTAAACAGCGTTAAGATTTAACAGGGTAAGTGTGGATGGGGGGTGATGAGTTGGTTTAAAGACCATAAACCATATTCACACTTTAATTCTAATCACAACAGCACAATGTTGGCAGCTTAGAAGAGAGTCAGCAGCCAAGAGTGCTCTAATACTTTCCAGGAGGAACATTTTTCCATTAAAGCTTCCCCCTTCCAAAAACCTGCTAATAAACAAGGTAGGTCCAGTGCTTCCTTGCCAGGGGGCTGGAGACCAGGGGCCAAGGGAAGATGAGAGCTCCCAGCCAGAGGGATCGAATCCCCGGTGTGTTTGTGGTTTAGACTCGGAATTTGCCGGTGTGTTTGTGGTTTAGGTTTAGATTAGTGTGAGTGCTTGGGCTCAGATGGAGCGGAATTGATGGCAGGATCCCATCTAATCCGTTTGTGCTGATTCCCAGACACCTGCTCTGCGAATAGCTGCCCCCGGGCGTGGAGGCCGCATAACTTACAGGGTTTAGGCAGCAGTGCCGCATGAAGCAAGGAGACTGGTGAGAGGGGCTTCTTGATTGTTTGGTAGTTTTGATCGCTGGTTCTAAAGGCAGGGCCAAATGCACAGCAAGCCTGATGAATATATGTTCTGGTGAACGATTCTTTCCAAATTCGACCCGTTTCACTCCTGTGTACACACAATTTCACGGATTTTGTTTTGTTGGCGTCATTCGGCACCTGTGGTGTCCACATGCAGCTTTTTGACAGAGCTTGCGATGAGCATTGCAGCGTGACCATTCCAAAATGGGGAGAAAAAATATAGAATTGGGAATATTATGGAACATTATGGGCCTGATTAACTAAAACCTTTAGCAGGTGCAAAAACATTTAGCACACGCGAAACCAATGATTGATCATGGTATTTGTTTTGCACCAATCATTGTGTGATGTTGACCTCTGCTGCTCATGACACCACAGTTCACAAGTAAGGCTCGCACAGACATGACTCTGAGGAAGACTTTATGTACAGCTCAACAGATGAGGTCGCTGGTGTGTGATGACACATCGTCATCCCGGCCAACTAAAACCCAATTGCCTGTGTGTTCCAGATTTGATACCAGACCATGCGCCCATCCGCAGTCACCCAGCAGCCTGCTCCCGAGATTTTTAACAAACTGAATGGTGCAGAAACCAACTAACAATTACATTCCATGGTGGTAGAAATAACATTCAGTCTCTGAACACATGGCTTCACATCAGATGCTCATCCTTCACCTTTTCTGAATTTCAAATACACATTCTAATTATGCTGCATTCTGAGCTTGAGGTGTTTGCTGATGTTACAGATACGCTGCTGGGTGGCTCATTCGGTTAAGGCACCACTCTGTGGTGCATGGGTAAGCCGCATGGTCTCGGATCGAACGTGGACCGTGCCAGCACCGAGTCCTGCCGACTGTTGCCGTTAGCTTCATAGAGCAGTGCGCTATTGCCGATTGCATTGCCCAGGTTATGGCCGCGGTTCAGTCGGTTTGGGGTCTGCGCTTCATCGCTCTCTAGTGACCCCTGCTGGTCAATCAGGTACCCGCATGCTAGAGCCATGTATGAAAGGTCTTCCTACGACATTGCTCTCTGTGCGAGCTTAGCTGTAGCCTGCGGTATGAAAAGAAGCAGCTGGTGACACCACGTGTTTCTGAGGAGAACCGTGGATGTGTACACTCTCCCAAATTGGCAGTGGAGTTCATGCAGGAGGTTGCACATAATTGAACATTCCAAATCAGGGTGGGAATTGGATATGTAGCCTACAGCCCCACTTTTGGCACCAAATTTATACTTTTTAAAATATATATAGAAATGTAATCTGCTTTATGAAGACTCAGCACAATTATTTTTGGCTTCAGCTTGTAACAAGATTTTTTTTATTGAGCCTGCGACTTCTGCTTTGGTATAATACGAAAATAAACATTTGTTAAGAAATAAGCAGGTAACCTTTCCCATTTAATTTAAAAAAGTGACCAAAGTTCACATACATGGCTCTACTGTAGTATACACCTGTGACCGTATATTCACAAAGCTTCCCCTGTGTGTCCCCTGGTATCTAATTTACCAGCATACTGAAAATACCAGGGCCATGTTCGGAAAATGGAAGGTTTGTTCATTCAAACTGGCCAGGTAGATAAGAGATGGAAGTTTGATACTGCAAAATATTTTCAATGCAATCTGAAGACAGACATCAACAATACTGCTGATTATGCCACACACACAAGAATGATCCAGAAAGAAAAAAACACAAAGGCTATAATTTTTTTTTATCTTGGTGTGCATAGAACATGCATTCTTGGCTCGCTCTAAAAGATGGTGGGATGTGGAGCGCAACAGGATTTGTGCCCATTTCAGTGCGTGTTTAAACAGTTGTGGCTGGTTGTTTCTGGAAGACCTTGCTGAAAAAAACGTGGGCTTGCATCCATTCACTGGAGTGTTGAATACACATCGTATCGGCAAGACTCGGGGGACCTGCGACAGGCAAGCTCCACTGCCTTCTCCTCCGAGGCGAATTGGTATTTCAACAAAATAAGAGTGCTTCATACTTTGACGACAGCTTCCGTCGCACAAGTGGTGCTTATATCAAAAGCCTGGTAGTAGGCATTTGACCAAATTTAAATTGAATTGACTGGTTCCAAGTTTTAGGAAATAACACCATTACTTTTTCGAAGGAGTAAAATAAAACTTGCATTCATTTGTCTCCTTAATTGTCATCAACTCAAGAAGTTAATCTTGTATGCCGTAATTATATTTTCAGCCATTTTCACATGAATATTTATGTGAAGGATCTGATGTATTTTTTTTCCTGCAGACAGTCCTTTGAATGAGGCTCTATTGTGTAATTAGTCATGCTTTCTAGAGGAAATGTGATTATTAATGACATGTTAAATGAACCCAGGTCTCTTCAATACACTATGCAACTCATCATGTGGATTTATACGATAAACAAACACATTTATTTGCCTGACAGGCACCTTTGTGGTGCCTTGGATGCCTTTTTTTTTTTACATAACAATAGATACAGGCAATGTAGGTTAAAGGGATAGTTCACTCTCCAGAGTTTTTTATTTTTATATTATTTTGGTTTTAGTGTGTGTTTTGGCCAAGATAGTTTTTGTCGGTGATGAAAGATATTTTAAGTGCTTTATAATGGCATATGGCATCAATTGGTTTATGGTTTTAAAGCCAGAAAATGCACTTCAAGTAACTCCAAGAAGCTTGTACAGCTACATTATGCCTCCAGAGGTGGTATGTGTGCATATTACCAGATTGTTTAAAAAAATGAACTAAATTTAATCTAATCTTTGGTTGGAAATATTTTCTATGCTACATGCAGACTGAGACAGTCGCACTCAAGCAAAGAATCTCTACGGCTTTCTGTATCAACAGTACTACACATGAGAGAAGTGCCTCGAAGCAGCAATAAATCAATTGAAAATGGTTTCTGCTTGTGCAATTCCAACTTTTGGGGGGAAAAACACCCCCAAATACTTCATGCCACTTTCACCAACTACCTTTAGACAACTTCGATCTAATGAAAATATGACTTGTTGTCCTCAAACAGAATGTCAGCAGTTCACCTTCCCTCAAGAATCAGCCTCTATCTGTTGCAACTCCTCATCCATCAATTCAGGCTCAAATTAATAATGTTCAGGGACATAGCTGAACCTCTTTTCTACTTCATAGTCAGACATAATCATAGGCCAGCTGCATCTAGCCATGCATCTCTAGTCCTTGGGAGTGAAGAGTTTGAATTGAGAAGGAAAGAAGTACGGGCAAAATTTTAAATAGATTTTTATGTTTATAATTGAGAATAAACACTATGAAACGAAGGTGTCCTTTTGTATAGCCTCTGTAAACATAACATCTCTGTCCAAGCTACATTAATTTTATTTTCTTGATTTAAACCACAAACATGTTGATAACCCTGTACTAGCCATTGCAAAGCTGGCATATTGTTGGAAACCTTTGTCAGTATTTAAAATGCCCTTCATTGCACATTAAATATCCTTCTGGGCCAAAACATGCACTATATCTGAAAGAATCCAGACTGTGCTAGTACCGACTGTGGCTGGTAGCTCCACGCGGCGACGCACAATTGGTGCCTGTGTCACCTGGGGTATGAGAGGGTTCAGTAGGACAAGGTTGCACGTTGCGTCGCTCTCGGGCGACCCCCTGCCGGCTGAAATGTCGCTTGTAAGACTGCATGCCAAAGCCGCATATGAAAGGTCTCTCCTCTGACGCTGCTCTGTGCAAGCTTAGCTGCGGTCTGCGACATAAAAAGAAGTAGCTGTTGTCACCACATGTTTTGGAGGAGAACCGTGGATGTCCCAGCTCTCCCGAATTGGTATGGTTGTTCACGCATGAAACAAAGCTGCGGTTGCAGATAGTGGGGTGGGAATTCCATATATACAGCCCTGGGCTGAGTGGGAAAAAAATGTGTATCGTGAACTATACCTTTAACCTACATTGCCTATATGGATTTTATATTTTATGAGAATCAAGAATGCAACAATCAGATTATTGGCACATTTCTCCCTTGTGTCCAAGGCCTAGATTCAACCAACATTCATCTTTTACTTTGACTTTCAATTACATAAATTCAAAAGATTTTTTGGTCAGGACCCAAACAAAAGTATTTTCAGAACTGTAAATAATTATGTCATTAGATTAAAATAAACACCCTAAAAATAGTCAGTGTCCAATGGTAACATACTTCCAGTTTAAGTGTGTGCCCTCAAATCTGTCTTCTTTCACTTTCACCAATCCCCCTGTCCAAATCATTCGACTCGTAGGCCTAAGTTTAATGCAACGGAAAGAATCACAATAGGGTAACAAAGTACTCTGTCAACAGAGAGCGCAGAGCCCTTTTCTCTGACCTTTTGGCAAACAGACATCCAAATTAAACATCCTCAGAATGCATTATTAGAGATGCTACACATTCTTGCTGTCTTTTCCTAATGAAGGAAGACAGTTAATCTGTTTCTTTACCCAATGCAATTTAGTTTTTTCCCTCAAAGGGCCATTCTTTACAATAGTAACTTTAAATTAAGTTACCTTCGTAATTACATTTGTTTACCAATGTGAACATACAGACTGTCACCCAAAAGAACCTGAGGCTTCTTTCAGAGTAGGAATACCAGCCAATACACTTTATATTTCTGTTACAGTTGTACCTGATTGGTCAGGTTGAATTCAACAGACACCCCCTTGTGTGCTTTGTAACAATACCTGCTTAGTTACAGAAAGCCGTATAGGTTTGAAAAGCAAGTCCAAAACCAACATGTCACCCTGCCTGCAAACACAGGGACTCGTCAACACATTTGTCCCACATTACACAGCCATTGCAAATCTGACATAAGGGGGTATCTGACATAACTTTACCAGTCATTCAAACCAAAATCTGCCCTCCCACTCCACAATGTAGCAATGGTAGCACATTGGCAAAAGACATTGCCTCTTGGAGAGGCAAAATGTGCTGGTGCTGTAGAATTTGGAATATTATGGAACATTACGTATGCAAGGTCGTGACCTAAAGGGAGATCATGGATCATGGAAATGTTTAGTTCAATTGCTGCAGGTGATGTCAAAACGTTACATGTGAACACCTCAGGTGCCAAATGATGCCAAATTGAAGGTTATAATTCAAAAAAGCTACACCAGCTACAATGCCATTTTGCCTGGCAGGTTCACTATTATTATTATACCTGTACAGCGCTACAGTATGATAATACTTGTACACTATAATTCCATTATACCTGTGCACTAACATTACAGCATCAATATACCTGAGCATTACAGTATTGTACCTGTACTACAGAACTACATGAATGGCAGGTAGCCAAGTTAGTTAACTGACAAGCTAACAACATTATACTTCAAGTATGCGGGAGTATACTATTTTTGTATGTGGCACACACACACACACACACACATACACCTCTAGCTAATATTGAGCTAATCATTAGCTAGTCAGTTAGCTGGACAACTGTACTAAGCTAACATTAGTTTGCAATGTTATTTAAGCAATATTAGTTTGATCATGCATTCACTCAGTTAGTTCACATCACAATACTTACTGGAAAATATATGGCTATGTAACTAGGTTTAGCTGGTAGTTACATGTTCTTTACAGTAAGCTAGTTAACTTAGTACTTTATAAATTAGTGACATTAGTTTGATCATATTAGATAGTGAGGTAATTTGTTACGTAGTGACCTTGCTAGGTAGCTAGCTACAGTAGTCTTGTGCTGGCAAGCAACTTACAAAGTAATTTTAAAAATGAGGTGGTTTGTATCAGTAAATCCAGTTTTTCATCAAGTTGGTAAGGACTGAGAGATATTAGCTTGAATACTATGTAGGTAACCGCTGCGTATTAGGCTGAGAAGGTCACCAACGTTCTCAGTTATGTATGACAAGTTCTGAAGCCTCAGGAAGTTGCACAAATATTGAGTCAATGGCACTTCTACATTTGTTTTTTAAAGCTTCATATTTTAAATCATACAAAAAGTATGGCCTAGCAAATGTGGGAGAACTGAAATAATAACTAAATAAAGATTATGTAGACCAGTAGTTTGCCCCTTTGGAAAGCGAACTAACTGCAGTGTAAAGGCAGCCACAGTTAAAGCATAACCACCCTTTAATTATATGCTAATGTATCTGCCTATGGCACAGGAGATCAGAATTTGATTCCCAGCAGATCTGCTCTGATTCAACCTCTCCCTCATTTACCACAATAGGAATTATCCAGACTGCACTCTTTTGGCCAATTTAGAAACTCAGTGGAGTTAAAATAGAAATAGGCTACCTGCAGTGCAATTATTGAGAGTTGGTTATTTAGGAAGAGACTAAAATGTAATTGACTCAAGAATGATTTAAATTTGTTGTACATATGAATAATCTCCGCAGACAATAAATAAAACTGACATTCACAGTAAATGAAATATTTGTACTGATGCGTAGTAATGCACAAATCAAAGGCGCTATTCCCGTTGAATGAAAAATGAAGAAAAACATGCCTCTCCCTGCAATACATTACGTTAACCAACTGAAAGGAATGTATGCTACAGATTTGGCTCCATTGCTCTCAGAAACATTTTCCTTATTTAGATTTTACAGCTGTCACTATGGCACCTCTTTGTGTAACTAATGTGGTGGACACGCTTGCATTTTTAAACATTGGGACGGTCAGCAGGGTGCTGCGATTCACTAGGGCGCTTTCAGAAAGTGTTCCACCTCCCTGGGAAGTCACTCTATTCAATGAGAGCTTTGAGTCAAAGGTTGCTTGACAAATTGGCTATATCTACAACACATGTCATTTCAGTGGTTCACAGCATAGCAGGTCTATCTGGCTTGTGGACCTTAACTGATGGAGAAGTTATGTTGCTACTGTTGTCTGCAAAGGATTCTGTTGAATGAAGCGCTGCGTTTAAAAAAAATACCCTTGTCAACCTCCACGTGCGTCTTTACTTAAGTTTCCTTCAATTGCTACATGCTTCCGTCCAGCTTGGGGCCATGAGAATAAGGAGAGAAAACAGAATAGTGCAATCTGTAATTCACAGATGAGGTGTGTGATGCACGAATCAGAGCAACTCAATTTCTTTGCTCTTCAAGATATGGAGGTCTGCCAGGGGTGGTAACAGTGCCTCCCAGCACCTCCCTGCACCTGCCTGCAGTGATTCATCCTAACTCTTTGAAAACAGATGCGTCGAGAGATGGATGGTTTGATAGGACTCCTAAGTGTGCTGCGTTCCCTTTTCTTGGAAAGTTTTCAGTTGTGCAAATAAATCATAAGACTTATACACCAGTTTAAGCGGCACAACAAAGATGAGACACGACCGCCTTTCTTCTCACTGAGCTGAGAAAGACCCGGGTGGATTGAAATGTCATTTTGCCTTTTTCTCACTATAAAACACAGACCTGCAATCCTCTTCTCAGCATAAAAAAATACGATAACAACGAGGATACGTGCGTAGGATTAGCTGTTCCACTCTTCCTGTCCACTTGATGTTCCGGGGGCTATACTGACCTTTAACCCTATGGCTTCACATTCGATTCTGAATCATTATTGAGGTCATTCATAAACCAAAAAACAGAGAACAGAGATGGCCATTTCTTGTCCTCAGTGGCCATTTAAAAATAAAAAAAATCTTACCACAGATCTTAATTTTGTTTGTGCCATTAATGCCTACCACAGGATATCATTCGGAAATTAAATTTCAGTATGAAGGGCACAGGTCACTTTTTCACCGGTGGAGTGACCCAGTCTTACACTGCCAGGCTTGCTAAATTAAGTGTTCTCATTACATTGGAGATGCCTTGTGGAACAGTGGCACTTGACCTGTGACTGAAAGAGATGTTGTGTGTCAAAATCTCAACTGGGCCACTGCTGATCTGCCTTAGTACCAGTGCTTAGCCTTAGTGGGTAATTAAATAGCAAGAGGTATCCAGCCAAAGTTGTATTTACGAAGCAAGTCAATGGCCTTATATTGCGTCTTGAAATTTAGTGTGTTTTTTAATTTTATTTTAATGTTTTTAAACTACTCTTCACACAATGTGCTATCGCTTCTTACACTCACGAAAGAATGAACCAAAACAATTTATTATTAGGACTTACAGAAGGTAAAACCCGGAACCATCCCAAATCTGGAACACGGACTGAAGTAAAAAGAGCAGTTCCGGGTTTTACTTACAGTACAGTTTAGTACAGTTGTCCAGCTAACTAAGTAATCCTGGTTTGTAGTATACCCCCCTGGTCCCAGGACGTGTCAGTTCCTTGGAATTTGGGTTTTGAGGGACCTGTGTCATCCCAGCATGTATAGGGTCATATATTAAAATGCTGGACATGACTAGTTGCCTATATATTGTGCCTAGCATGGCTGTAAGAGGAGGCCTCAGTGACCATGAAAAAGCACTGATTATTAGGGCATGTTTGGAGTGTCAGGGACCAAGCCAACTTAATGGATAGGTTATGTCATGAGCAACAGCATCTATCATGGTGGCCTAACACTATATTAAGACTATATTAAGCAAAAACCCCCTTGCTTGATAGCTTACACAGCTAGCTAAAATAAACTAGCATTGTAGCCACTAAATAGGGAATAACATATAGTTGTGTTGCTAGAATTGTGTTTTCGTATCAATTTATTTGTGTACAGCTCCAGTTTCATACTAATCCGACCCTTTTTTCCTTTCAGAATATAATGTTGTATTAATTATAGATCTTCCAGTGACATATTCTTTTGCCATTTAAAGTAATAAATGAGTATACAAAATGTAATGCTGGAACAATGTATTCCAGTGGCATATATAGCTGAGGTGTATGGGGATTGTATGAAAACTCTAAAATCATGAAATATGTAAGCCATGCAACGCCGTAAAGTGAACACTTTGTAATGTAGCACTGTAAGCTAGTTACTCACACAGAAAAATAAATCAAATTTCCCCTGCTGCTTTCGTCTGCTACCACCTGTGGGCTGTACTGTAGCTACACAGATATAGGTGTTAATAGGTCTCACCATGGAATCATGGTTGCTTTGTGGCCATTATGCTGCGTTGCCCCAGAGAGCTCTTCGGCTCGGAGAAATACCGTGAAATACACTTTTCTTTTTTACACACAACAAACCCCAGGTGTTCCCCAGTTGCACAAAAAGCGTCTCCCTGCCGCAGACAGGAAATGCTTTCAGAGATTATGTGCATGAAATGTGATAATGTATCTGGGAGCTGGTTGCATGGAGCTGGCGTATGGAAACACATTATCAGTGTTCGCCTCTCAGGCCTGCAAGAGCTAACAATTCCCAACCTCGCAGTATCATGAGAACATTATGCCCATCAGAGCATGGCAGTAAATGAAATGGCATTTGCTCGTAAAAAGGTGAATATTTTAATCTAGCGGAATGACATTGGCAATTACTGATTTATTTCCCTGCCGTCACTGGCAGACACTCGGCAGAAACAATGTCATTGTCGTGCTTCCAGTGCAAGCCGTAAGTCCTGAGATATTAGTATCAATGGCTTGTCACACTTTTAATATGGTATCTGAAAAGCATAAACCCTATATGAAGGCTGTCTGCTGTATTTTAAGAGCTGGGATTCCAGATTTAAGTGAAAGTCAGTCAAGATAAAAAATAGGAAGAAATTCCCGTACATTTAATGTCACAGGCTAGCTTTTAAGGTGACAGCTGCTTTCTGTGTTATATTTGTTTTATGAAAATACCCAAAGACAGGGCCTTGTCAAACTCACACTGCTGTGTTTTTTGTTTTTCTTCAGCCGTTGATAATTTTCAATAAGTGAGAAGAATGACTGAGCATGAGATTTTAGTAATTCTTTGGTTAATCACACAAGACTCTTTTAGCCATTGATTAATTTTAAGTCTCCTCATACAACAGCACTTTGCCAAGTGATCTGGAATCATGGCTATAAATGAAAATGAAGTACAAACGAGTATGATAATTTATTTTTAATGATCTCCCCAACAAATGAGTCAGTGGTCTGGTAACATTGTCAGTGGCCTAAGGGAGTAGGACTAGGTAGAAAACAAAACTAGCATGTAGAATAGTCCTATACCCAACCATTTAAATTTAAAAAGAAAAAAAAAAAAAAAAAGTTACTGTTGAACTTGCGCTCAGAATTGCGCTTAATTTGAAGTCAATGTTAAGGACAAATGTTGATTGACTCCGGGTGCTGGTGTCCCAGCTCCTTTGTGATGGCATAATGAAAAATAAGTGCTGAAGGTAAAGATATGTAGACTCAATGGGGTGTCCATATTATGCTGTCAAAGCCACACTTAAAACAGATAACAGATAGCAAATGATGAATGCTTCTTCCGTATTCAGGAGCACCTTATATAATTTGATTCATTAATCAGTCCGATAACTGAGTGAATAAATGATGCATCGTTCCAATCCATGATTGAGCTGTAAATGTCATCTTAACTTTTTAAAGTCAATTTAAGGGGTCCTCATGGAATGACAAAATTTAGCACTTGAAATAAATGTTAAAGCACATGAAGTCTTCCATCATGATATTATACGTCTCAGTGCCGCTATGTGACAAACATATAGTATGTGATGTGATAATTATGCGTGCCGAAATAATGTGACTGCATTATGGAAGGTCTGTTGTTGTCATGGCATTGACTTTCCTTTTTAAAATTGTACATTATATACAATATACATATACAACAATCAATTGCAATTTTATACAAACCAAAGACAGTAAATAAAACAATAAATACATTCTGGGAAATGCCCTTTTCTCTTGTATCAGTGTTAAACCACACATCTTTTGACATGAATGTACTGATTCATTTAGGCTTTGTCAGGTTCATCAGTCACTGTTACCTGCTCTCTTTGCACCACATGAGATGGGAATTTGGAAGGCAGTAAACCAGATTATGGGTGAATCTACCATGCACTGTCACTCACTCCTATAAACCACTCAATACACATTTGTTTTTACAGAAAAACATTACAATTGGTTAGTACAAGCTTCCTATTGGCAGCACTTGGTAGCTCCACCCATAACAGGATTTATGGAGCTCATGTCTGCCATCACTAGAAGCCTCAAAAGGGTCTCTCTTTTTCTGAGCTCTGTTCGTGGTAGACCCTGGGTGGAGAAGCCTGCTTTAGTTTTCAGGAATTACTATTTCTCATTTGGACCCTTTGGCAATCCCTGACTGCCTACCCCAGCACCAGTGGCAGGCATCAGAGACTGCTCAGTATCAATGCCACCGATTTGTCCTCCTCCATTCTCGTGTTCCTCCACTCTTTCATCCCTCCTCTGAATCCAGTCTGGTTCCTTCAGCAGCCCCTTGGAATTAGCTTCACTAGAACCCCTTCTTCCCATCTTTCCTTTTGGTTGAAGATAAATCACATAACAGGGTATTTTTACCGTTCTGCTAGGGGGGATGTTTCCATAATACTTTGTACTCTGCAGGTACTATAGAGACATCATATAAGAGGTTCATAAGATGGAGAATCTTTTTGATAGAAACTGAAAAGCAGTCAGCCCTAATGTGTGTCTCAAATTGATGACGTTCTGGTAGGACTGAAAACATCTAATCTTTTCTAGCATGAAAATATGTTAAATAATAAATATATATATATATATATATATATATATATATAAGCGACCATTTTGGGAGGCCTCTGCCCTGGGAAACTGCATGCACCATTTGAAATCTGCCTCCACTCTATGAGAACTGCTTTTTCCTGAGTAATTGCTTAAGCTCACTGGGAAGTGTTTCTATTCATATTACATATAAATTAACAATATTTGTCATTTCTGTTTTGAAATACAGGCCAATAGATGCCTGCAGTTACTTTATCAATAAGACTAAGCAGGATTCGTGAGAGTGATGAAACCATGAAAGTCATGCACATTTTATTTTTATTTTCATTTACTTGGATGCAGGGCACACATATTTTATATTTCCTCAAGCAGTTTCCCAGGATGGAGGCGGTTTTGACAGAAAACAAGGAATGGTCTTTAGGGGCATGGCAAATAAGCCTTAGTCAGTATATGAGCTGGCTTAATTCATATGAAGTGAGACAAAATGTAGGTCCAATCACATGTAATTTCATAATGATTTACCACTGAGATGATTTAATTAAAATATATTTGTTGTTTTACAATATATATTGCAACATCATTTACAAATATATATTCCAATATAGAGCAGGTAACAAGGTTTTGGAGCCAAAGAAGGGAAACTATTCACAATTCATGCCAAGCGGTTCAGGTACCTCCAAGTTATGCAGTGAGGCATTCCATTGTAACATTGCACAGTTTACATCATTGACTCCTGTGATGTTTCATGAATGCTAAAATGGTTGATGTGGATTTATTCTTCTGTGTAATGCGATGTGCAAATGAAAATATTTTTCAGCTTAAAACAGAATTTGCTTCCCCTGATGAAAACGAAAATGTAAGCAGATGAAAACCAGGCTATACTCGAGGCTTAAAAAAACATTTTGACACGTGGGATAGTTTGAACTGGTCAAGGTAGCAACGCGGGATCTGGGGACTGGCGTAGTTTGAGACTGGAGGCTATGTGAGTGCCTCTGCTACGCGTGGGTGTCTGACCTCTCTGCTCCAGGGATGACAAAGTTTATTAATAGTCCACACAGCAGATGTTGGAGCAATGCTACATTGATTTGGTGCAGAGGTGGAGAGGGCCTTCACTCAGCTGGTCTCAGTTTGTAGGTTACATTACTGATGCTGCGACACGGATGAGATAAGTCCTGGGGCAGTGCCTTCAGCAGGCAGGCCGGAGGCGTGGAAAATGACATTGTCATGAGCCCTTGACTCTAATGCCCTGTTGTGGGTCTATGGCTTGTTTAACCATTTGGGGGCCGAGAGACCCAAGAATCAACATAAATTTCAGGGACAACAGATGGAAATGAGCTTTTAGCTGTATCTGGAGCAGTTTATTGCGAATTGTCTCTGTAAAATAAACAACTAAATAAATAATTACATTTCCTCCTGCTTTTTTCTCACCAAAGGTAAGATGCAGGGCCAAACTGCAGGACAGGGATGAATACAGCAGCTCATCAAATTTAAGTTTCTCAGCTTAGTAAGGCAAAGGCGGTCTCACAAAATCATGAAAGAAATGTATGCAGAAATTGTCTTTCTTGGTTTGCATAACAAATAAAACACCAAGGCAGAAACAATCTGTCACTACCTAATTCACACCATAAGATGCCAGAATTGTGTGTTCAACTGTATAATTACTTTTCAAGGCCAGCTATTCGATGCAACTGGGAACCAGTATGGCAGCTGGCAGTACAGATACTAACTTGATTGGCCTGCACTGAAAATTCTATCTCAGATAAGTCCTCACAAATAAAAAAAATAAAATAGGCAAGTTGTGTGTGATATCAAAAAGGAGACTGGAAATGCACTGGCAGTATTACATTATCGTTCTTACCCACAGATCATTTTTGGCACTGAGAGCATTCTTGACCTATTCATGAAACTGCAGTTTTCAAAGCAATTCAAAATTTGAATACAGCAAATATCCAATGAGTGATGATAGACTTAGGTGCTTGGGAAGAATGGGTTGGAAGATGGCACAGAAGGGACAGCCCTGGAGGACGGCGGCGCAGGCAGGACCACTCAGGAGGACAGCAGCGATGGCGGCGGCGACGGATGCATCACCCTGGAGGCCGGCAGCGATGGCTGCATCGCCCTGGAGGCCGGCGGCGACGACTGCATCGCGGCTCTGCGGCTCGGGACAGGAGAGTAGCTGGCTCCGCGGCTCGGGACAGGAGGGTAGCCGGCTCCGCGGCTCGGGAGGAGGCCTGGGACGGGACGGGACAGGAGGAGAAGGAAAACACGGGAAACAACAGGACGGGAGTGAGATCATCACATTTTCGCCCTCTTTTGTGGGTTGTTTTGTTTTGGCTTACGCCGGGAGTTTTTTCCCTTGTATTGTTTAATTTTTTCTGCTCAATTTGCGGAGCTCTTATTCTTATTCCTTTCCCCTATTAGTGGTACTCCCCATCTGGGAGTAATTTGTGATCCCCTCCCGGTCGCGTCTGGTACTCCGACCCAGCAACCTCACAATATCTAAATCTCAGTTTAATGTGAGAAGGGCACAGTATCAGGTGGAACCACAGAATATGGCAGTGATAAAGCATATTTAGTGTTCTATGCAAAGATGTGCAGCTTGTTACACACATCTCCAGTTTGAACACCTGTTTTGCTGTCATTTCATTTCTTGCTGGAGAATTTAGTTTCATGATGAAGTAGTTCTTTAATGCGCCCCCCCTCCCGTAATGCTTCCTTGTGTATATATTGTATATGCGTCACTGCCTATTGCTGCAACCGCCACTATCGTTGGCTCACTCAGACATGAGGTGGAGGAAGACACTTCACATGCAACTCAACAGGTTGACTTATGGGGACCTAATTGTCCAGTGGTGGTCGATAGTGAGCATTGAGACGCTATAATCCCAGTCAGCTGAAACCCTCCCAACTTTGAGTGACGCATGAGCCAACTCTGGCACTGACAGAGTTCCTGTTCAGTACCAGATTGTAGGGTCCATCCTTTCACTAGAACAGTGCCTTAACAGGATGAGCCACCCAGCAGCCTCAGAACTGCATTTTAATTAGATTAGACTTCCTTGATGTGAGATAGGGACAGAAAATATTACACACATTCAAATGCAAATACAATAATTCTCATTAGGACAGCCACAAACATTTAGGTTTCAGAATGTTTTATTTAAAAAAAAAACAATAAAAAAAAAAACAGACAGCATCTATTCATTGAACACAGTAAAATTTCCAGTGTTAATTCAACTCTAACAGAGTACATTACATTACATTACATTACATTATAGGCATTTAGCAGACGCTCTTATCCAGAGCGACTTACATACTTCTTATTACATTTATCCATTCATACAGCTGGATATATACTGAAGCAATGCAGGTTAAGTACCTTGCTCAAGGGTACAACGGCAGTGTCCTACCTGGGAATCGAACCTGCAACCTTTCAGTTACAAGTCCAGTTCCTTAACCATTATACTACACTGCCGCCCTATCAGAGTACATATAAGTCCAACAGGGACATTTTAACTTATTATTGCCATGGTTTGTGGGTTATTGTTTTCCTTTCCCACTGCGGTTCTTGTCCTGTTTCCCCAATTGAGAATCTATCGGATTTTTTCCAAGTTCCGGTATGGGGTTTTGCTTCCCCATGCTCGTTATTCAGTGCACCTGTGCTTCTACCTGCGGGGTATTTAAGTTCCTCACTTTCACTTCCCCAGTGCTTTTTTGTCATTCATTTGTACATTGAGCCAGGTATAGCCAGGTTTAAGCGACCCCGTGATATTAACTTGTTTATGTTCACAAGGGACTTGCTTAAAGCTTATCTTCAGGTATAGGATTGTGTTTCCTCCTGTTAGCATTCTGCGCTATTTATTCCCGTGCTGTTCTCTACGAGACAGTGTTTTCTTTTGGTGGTTTTGTTTTGTTTCAACCTCTATCGGTTTATAGTTTCTAGTCTCCTGTGTGGGCTCTAGTATTGAGTTCGGGAGATTTAGATTTGTGTTTCACTCATTCTATTCGAGTTCATCCTATTTTCCTGTGTAGATTTCATTTAGCTGTTTAGCTGTCAGGAATTAGTTCCTGTTTTTCTTTTCTTCTTTTCGTGTTATATCTCCCTTATTGGTCCTCGCCTGTGTGGGTGACTTGTCTGATCTCCCTCACCTCTGCGTTTGATTCACCGCTACTAAATCCATCACAATTATTAATCAGTTAAGTCATTTTTTTTCTAGCACTTAGTTCCTTCTGTTTTTTATACATGTACCTCCAGAAAATGTATGATGAACCAGGCACTATATGTCATGCTGCTTATGTGTTGGTACAGGCCAGGGTCACAGCTCGGTTGTTAGGCAGAACACTGGACAGAAGAGTGCAGATAAACTCCCTGTCTTATTTATAATTTGCCAAGGTTGTGACCTAATCAACTTAGGGAAATCATAGCTAATCACAAGTATGAGACCTTCTGCGAATGGTGTAGAATATGACTTGAGAAACTGTCTCTTCATATCCTGTATCCCTTTAAGCTTGTATCAATTTGTGGAATAGTCTATTAACCAAGGGCAAAATCATGAATTCAGGTAACTTTTAACGGAATTTGGGATTATTGTTGATTATTGATTATTGTTACCACTGGGAAAATGAACCAACCACAAGCTAGGGAACACTGCGAATACATATGCTCTCAGGCAAATCCACAACAGGTGTCGGAAATTTCCAATGAAGACTCAGGTGAGTCGAATGAAACGAGTTAGCACACAAACAATTAAAGGGCTACACTCGCAAGGCAGCATAGGGATGTAACGATTATAAACAATAATACAAATTAAATGTAAATGTGTTTGTTGAAAAAAAGTGCAAACCGCCCATGATCATTTATTGTATTCGCATTTTATTTAGGCTAAATGCTACAGTGACTAGCATAATATTTTGAATACTGCTGCAAGAGGTTACTTGTAGGAAATGGTCTTACTCTTCATTGAAAATAAGTCTAAGAAGCTGTATGAATAACGTCCCCCGCCCACTTTGAGGTAGGAATTATTTTAGTTCTAAAAGAGCTTTAGCAGGATTCTTTAGGGATGCCTAATAAATGCAAGCCCTTGAAGTCTTGGATTTGATGGATTTCAGTTTCCTTTTATTTTTACAGTCAGTTCTCTCTGTTCAGTCAACTCTGTTTTCTCTCCACCCTTCATTCATTTCTTATTACATGCCTGTCCCTTTTTTCTAGAGCTAGGACTTGCTACATGGTTGGGGAATAGGCTTTCTGATATCAGCTGCTTTCTTTCAGCTAACAATTGATGCAAATTATCAGTAACTGCGTGTTTCGGAAATTGTGTAAAGAAAGCATCCATTTTAAGCTATTGGTATCAAAATTCTTGTAATAGTAACCATATACCGTCTGTATACAAAACATATACTGAACAAAATAGGCATTGTCATGTTAATAGATTTGATCCAAAATACCTGCTGAGCCCTATGTTGAAATTCTTTGACATTGGTACATGTGTAACTTTCTACACTAATCTGCTTTGGAGGCAGTATTACTATGATTTAAATTGCAACAGCATTGCACCCCCTTTGGCAAATGCTCACCGTTGGACAGCAAAAGTTTAATAGACTTTTTTGAGTACTGGCCGGCAACTTTGAAAAAACCCCCAACACTCCCCTCCTCTGATAAATGTATTTCTTAAAAAAAAAGATTTTTTTAATGTACATTTTTTATCATTTTATGAGTAGGAAAATTAGCTAATTTAATTTCTGCTCTCATTAAATCCCTGATCTCGTTTACAATGGAATTCTTCCTATCTGGCTCCTTCGGATTTCATGGATTAGCATTCTGTTGTGCTACCTGGGCCAAGGCATTTGAATTTTTCTCATTTGTCAGCTGTGCACATGTGTTCATTATAAGGTACTTAGTCTGTGAAATTGGATGCGTTGGTTGATGGCTGTGAGCTGGGCTGCTGATGGCATCATCCCCCGCCTCGCGTCTCTTTAACGGCCTTTGGACACTGTCGTCGAGCGTCACAGCGGCCGACTTTATTACCTGTCATTAGCACGCTGCGCTGCCACAAAGCCTGAGCAAACGACGCAGAGATTCGCATTGCCTAGTGATGAGAGACAGAGGCTTCACGAATCCCGCAATAGGTAGAGCTGTCATGTTTTTACAGCAGGCTCACCGATTTAAATGAATCATCGTGTAGCTGTGGAGAGCAGTCCCGATTCCTGTAAACAAGGGGTTCATGAGACTTATTCTCCCATCACCCGTACTGACCCCTCTCTCCAACTCTTCCAATTACTTCTCACCTTTCAATGCAGCTTATTTCATTCAACGAAACACCTGGGCTTCAACTGTTCTTGACTGGCTAAGTCAATCACCCGTCCTGAATACAATTGAACATGCGTTTCACTCTGCTGAAGACAAGACGGAAGGGAAAACACCCAAGAAACAAACAAACTCAAGTACAGGCCTGGCAGAGTATCACCAGGGAAAATACTTAGCGTCTGGTGATGTCTATTGGTCACAGACTTCATGCAGTCATCAAATTCAAAGGATTTGCAACCAAGTACTAAATATGATTACTTTATTTCAGATTATATTAATTTGTCCAATTACTTCTGCTCCCCTAAAATGGGGGGACTATGTATAAAAAGAGCTGTAATTTCTACACGGATCACCCGATATGGATGTAAATACCTTCAAATTAAAGCTGTCACTTTAACATCATATTTATTGTTTTATTTAAAGTCAATTGTGCTGGTGTACAGAGGCAAAACAACAAAAATTGTGTCACTGTCCCAACACTATTGCATTTAACTGTATATTAATACGATATTTGACAATATCAAATAAAATACAATTTGAAAAAATAACAAAGTCAGAAAAAAAGAAAGCGAAAAGGAAAAACAGAAGGAGGACCAAGTCAGGGACATTCAGGAAAATTCTGGAATATTCTCAGTGCTGAGAGGGGCATCAACATGACAATAACTTGAGAGGTGAAAACGGCAAAGCTAGCTGTCTCGGAAGAGATGGTAAATAACAGGGCCTACTTTTGTTACTGGGTTATAGAATTGTATTTCTTTACACAGAAATGTTTTCCACACAACCAAAACCGCCACTGCCTGTCTATGCGGTTACCGCTCGATTTCTGTCGAATCCTTAAGCAGTTTATGCCTTGGTAGACCTTATTGATACCCTGCCATATTGGGTAAAATACATCATTAATTAATCAATCCATGTAACTACCCCTAAACTGCTTCCAGGTGTGAAATTATGGTATGGATACACAATGTGAGAATTATGGCTATTGTGGTTTAGTTTACAGCCCTGTCAGCCTAACTGAGCCTTAAAACCTTCATGCCAGGCCAAGATGTGACTGAGGAAGGTGACTATCAGCTAACACAGACAGATCGCAGACCCAGCCCTTCTGAGCTGCATTTGGTGCATAAATGATACATGGAAAGGTTGTAAGGATTTATCTTCTCTATTCAGACACCTCACAGACAATTTATCCTGACCAAATAACACACTTTTGAATACAATTTAAGAAATATTGATATACCAACCTGCTCTCTGATATCTGTGATTCTGTTTCAGCGCCCAAGAATATAAATGTACGTATATAGGATAATCTGAAGGGCATAATATAGTCAGATAGACCTAAATTTAGGGGCATAAACCATGTTGAAGGCTTGAGGGCACAAAGGCTAAAGGAAAAGCTGTAAATCACAGCTTCCCTACAGAGCACTTCCTAAGACCCAGACAGCAGGGCTTATGCAGAGCTTACTAGCCTCGTTTAC